>QFET01005914.1:0-33681 GCA_003316355.1 Tuber calosporum | reverse complement strand
TGCGCAGCCATGTGAAACTCATACATCATATGACCTTCTAAGTGCGAAGGTCATTTGCAATAATAATAACCTCATGACTCACAAGTGTGCGTCATGTGCGAAACCCACATGACTCTAAAGTAGTCATGTGTGCGAAATCAACTCATAATAACCTCATGACTCACAAGTATGTGTCATGTGCGAAACCCACATGACTCTAAAGTAGTCATGTGTGCGAAATCCTCGTAAGCCTCACAAGGCTTACTCTGCTTTTCTGTCCTTTCTGCCTAGCGCTCTTCTAGGCAATCGTGACAGGTACTTAGGTACCTAGTTAGATAGGGTAATCCAGCAAGGCCGGGTAACCTTGGTGCACACTGGGACAGGGTAACCCGGAGCTACAGTCAAGCAGGGTAAGCCTCTTGAGTAGGGTAACCCGGAAGCATGGTTAGGCAGGGTAACCCTTAAGATAGGGTAACCCATCTCCTCAGTTAGGCAGGGTAACCACTGAGGCAGGGTAACTGGGAAACCCTCGGAAAACATGGTAAGCAATGTAGGCGCCGCCGGGCGTGTTACATTCGTGAAACCAGGTGTTTCTAGCTCGTGGAATAGCGTGTAACAAATAGGTCAGTTACGCGGAACCGTCTGGTGACACAAAGGGGAGTTACACAGACTTCGGCAGCGATTTACACCATGATAGGGCCCAGTTACCCTATCTTGGGGATTGTGGGTGAAATTGTGGACCTCAAGTTACCCTCCCCTCACATTACGCGAAACGCCAAATCCTACTACAAGTACCCCAGGGTGTTTGGAGTAATTTTGGCGCGTCCAACACCCCCTTGCGGCTCCCACGTTCGCCCCTTGCGACGGATGGGAAAGGGTGACTGTTGGTAAAAGCCTAACAAAACTGAGGAATCGAAGGTGGTAGCGTCACCCCGTATACATCACCGCCATCCTTCCGACCAGATGCTGTCCGCAGCATAAATATAGGGGTGGGCGACGGCCGACCCGGGCAAGTTGTTAGTATTGACATCAGATGGCCTTCCTAGGGTACTCTAGGTGCCTTTAATCCCTATGGGAGGTATGGGGGTCCCACGGAATAGCTATCTGAGAGTGGGGGATAAGCGGAAGTTTGTCCAGATAAAACTCTACTAATTACACAACGATAGCCCAGGCGCTATACCATTACTGAGGGACGTTACAGGACTCTAAGAGGCATTCAGTCTTATCACGGCTAAGGTGATCCCTGAACGCTTGGCTATAGGTAGCGCCTATTCAGCCAACTCAGTAAAGGACACTTACCGGGGCAGCTACGCAGTCACAAGAAAAGCTGCCGATAGGCGAAGTAGACATAGTTGACTGCAGTGCTTGCATAGACGGAAAAGCCATAAGTCTACAGAGTCTCATACCTAGGTTTGGGTTCAAAGTCAGATTGTCAGTTGGCCATTGACAAGACGGCGATCCGAAAGGTTTTTCTCTCCTGCAGGCATAATCAAAATGCATTGAGAAAACCTCTATGATTGAACGAACTCAACTTACCCGAGCGATCTACAGGCCCTGAAGTTAATTCCGGAAGGGCCATATGTCAGATGATCCCTGAGTGGAGAAGGGAGCTCTCTTAACGGTCAGAGTAGGGATGAGTGTCGTTGGCTTAATAATTCTACTTAAGTAAACGCGAACGGCACTCTACTCTGATTATCAACTATCATCTCGAGAAGACTTGAATTGAGTGAAGCTCTGGCTTAACGATATTAAGTTTTAACATTTGATTCAATTATTTTATCTTTACCTTCTGTGAACTTTGCGTTGAGTCTTTTGGTAGGGTCGTAACCTTAGAATCCATCTTCCTATAGGGTGCCCCCGTTACACATAGATGGGAGGTGGAACAGCCAATCTGTGTTCTGCTCTGCCGTTGGGATGATGAGGGGAGACAAAGTTGCAGGAAGAGTAGCGAGGCAAGGGTTCTGGAATATCGTGAGATCCAAAGGGAAAGTATCCTGTAATCTTTCCATTCATGTGGGTTTGGCATTCGTCCCAGACATAGGCAGTCCAGTACATGGCCCTGTGTATATTAGATTTAAGAAATCAGTGCAGTTTATTGATTGGGGATCGAGGAGGGACTGGCATGGCCTAAGGGTCAGGTCCAGTAAGTGTCCTGCGGGGGGCGATATTTCCGGAGGTGGTGACTGCAAGGGATTCCAATTGGGTGATAGAATCATAGATTTGTTTAAAGTAGTGGGAGAGAGCATTTGGATGCAGTGGTTGGTCCATATGTCCTAGAGTATTGATAATTCTTGCCACAAGGCCACACAGTAGAGGTTTAGCTTGCTCTAATAAGTACTGTGGAATGGGATGGCTCTTGAGGGTTGCTGATATAGGAGGAGGTCTCGACGATTTCACAATATTGAATGGCATTGGTTGCAAGCTCGAGGGTATCTGCTGCTTTGTCCATGGCTTGTTCAACAGAATCTGAGTAGTGACTCGCTTCTTGGGAGCTGGAGGGGTTTGAGCTGGTGCCATGATGTGAGTTGCACATGGAGTGGTGTTCAGGAGTAATAATGAGAGAGGGTATTTGAAGAGTGACGGCAGAAGAAGGGTCTAGTGTATGGGCGATTTTGAGGTAGTATCTTGATACACTGTTCATGGCGGAGGAGGGGGTCTTTAAAGGCTTCTTTTCTGTAGGTTTTCGAGTATTTGGTCTTGTTCAGCTGGGGTGTCTTCATAGATCCTTGACAGTCCATCTGCAAAGACATTGTCTTTTCCAGGTTTGTGTATGATATCGAAATCATAAGATTGCAGGAATATGCGCCATCTAGTTTGGCGGTAAGGTAGGTCAGTCTGCTTCAGGAAAAAGGATAATGCCTTATTGTCAGACACAACAGTGAACTTGGTGCCATATATAATCGGATGGAATGCGATCAATGGCATCCTCAAGTGCCAAAAGTTTCAATTCATGGACAGGGTAGTGTAGCTGACGTTGCAAACTTTCTGCTGTGGAATGCGGCAGGGTATGCTTTCTCAGGGGAGGGTCCTTGGCCAACCCACTCTCCTGATCCAACATCTGTGCAGGTTTCCCCATGGAGGGGTCGCCATTCAAACACATCTTGGGACATTAGGTCCGAGAGGGGGGCAGTGGTGGAGGCAAGGTGTGGAAGGAACTGTGCATGATAGATCACAACTCCAATAAAGGTCTGAAAATCTTGTTTTGATTTTGGGGTGGGCCAGTCTTGGATGGATCGAATTTTTTCAGGGTTTGCAGTAATTTCTCTGTCATCTATAACATGTCATAGCAGCCAGAGCTTGGTGGAGAAGAATTTGCACTTGACTGGTAATACTTTGATTTGATGCTGCTTCAGTCTTCCCAAGACTGATCTGATGTGCGAAATATGATCCTCAACTGTTTCTGAGTAGAGGGTAATGTCATCCATGTATGCTTTAACGAATTTTCCTTCACTCCATCTAGGACAAACTATATAACTCTCATTACTGTAGCAGGGGCCTTTGCATCTCCTTGCAGCATAACTTTACCTGCAAAGAATCCAAATGGTGTCTTAATGGTGTTGTATTTCTCATCACTAGGGAGAACTAGAATTTGGAAGTACCAGTTTGCTAGATCTATGGTGGATCTGAACTTTGCTCTGGCAACAGTTCTGAGTATCATGGCTTGGTTGGGAATTGCTCCATGGTCCTTGATAGTATTATCGTTTCTGCGGACAAGGTCTGCAAGGAGTCTGAATTCGCTATTGGGTTTCAACTTTGGGAATATGTTGACTGGGTAGTATGCCTTGCTTGGGTAAATGATTCCTTTGGCTTTTCAGTCTTCGATTAAAGCTCTGTAAGCTGGCATGATCTTGTCAGGGAATGTGAAGAATCTCGGATTATGGTATGAAATTGTATCTTTCAGCTGGATGTGGCAGTTGACATCCCTCAATGGTGGTTATTCGGCTGTTTTCTTGCCATGAATACTGTTGGAAACTCGGATATGAAGTCAGCGGCATCTGCTTCATTCATTGTTGAAATTCGTGCATGGGTTGCTTTCTTGGAAGTCAAGGTGATTCCTTTGTCAGGGAAGGTGATAATTGATTTTCCTCAATCTATTATAGCATGGTGTGCAGTAAGGTAAGGAATTGCTAGGAAGATATCATAGTTGTCCTGGGAACAGACTAGGGCTTTAGAGATATTGCCGCTTTCCTTGTCAATCTGTATGACAGGCTTTGCCACATAGTTGATTGCTGAGCGCGATCCTTTAACTGCCAACTTCAGGTTGATACGAGTCTCGAGGTCTCTGGTAGGGATTTGGTGGGTAGTGACAAACTTTCCTCATATCAAGTTGTCTCCAGTGGTTCCTGTATCGAATAGTATCTTTGATTAGTGGCCATTGACTGTGATGTATGCTTCGAGGGCTTGGGATTGAGTTCTACTAGGTCCTGCATGGTTTGTGGTAACTGTGACGGATTCCTTTGCATTGGAATCATCTTCCAGAGTGTGGTATGTTCTTCTAACGTTTTGAGGTCTACTGGATCCGCTGCGGCCCCCATTTCCTGGCTGCTGGGTGCTCCTATGCTTCAACATCTTAGAGCAGTTATCGGAGTAGTGTCCATGTTTTCCACAATAGTAACAGTCCTTGTCTCTTCTGCGCCGATCCTTCTCAGTCTGTGATATTCTCGGATGCTGAGAGGTATTGTTAGAGAACCTAGGTTGATTTCGCTGGGTGCTATTCGGTGGGCGCTTGGGTGCCTGTTGGGAATCTGCATTAGTGGTCCCATTTCCATAACGATTTCCATAGAGTGCTGTTGAGTGGGTAATTTCATCTCGCTTTTCCGCTATCTCCACTAGCTGGTCAAAGGCGGTATTTGAAGTGATGTATGGTTTCACTTCTAGTTTGAGTTTGATATCAATGGCATTTAGGTGTCTCTGCTAGGCTGAATAGTCCGAAATTGTTCCTGGGGGGAGACTATCGCTCAAGGTTTCTAGTCTGATTACAGTATCGGTGATCTGTGCTGTTTTTCTGCCGTTAGTTTGCTTGACCTGTAGCCACTGTTCATAGATGGTATAAGTGGATGTGGAAGGAAGGAAGTAAGCCTCGAATTTCTGGTTGAGTCAAGCAACTGTGTGGTCTCCTTGGGATGCTTCATATTGGGTGAATTTAACGTGGGCTTTCTGTCTGCAATAGGCTCCATAGTATTGCAGGGCTTCAGTGGCATCGTCAGTTATGCTAAAGCTGGTGATGTATCGATGGACTGTGTTGAACCATGAGTTGATTGTCAATGTGTCTTAATCTTTTCCTTCAGCTGTAAATGTAAATGGTGCTGGCCATTTAGGACGATTATTTCACTCTGGGGGGACTGACATGGCGATAGGTGCAGGGCTTGGATTGCTTGGTGGACTTGATGGACTAGGTGGTCTTGGTGGACTAGGTAAATCGTCTGGTGCAGGGCTTAGTTCTAAGGGTTCTCTTGGTAGACTGGGTGCTCTAGTTGGCGAAGCTGGAGCTGTCGGTCCTGGAGTGTCCTCTGGACCGGTATCTGATTCTGATTCTGAGCTTGGTTCTTTCTTTGAATGGACTTCTTGGTGGAGCTGTTCTTGGACTTGTTCTTGATCTTGGGCTTGGTCTTGGTCTTGTTCTTGGGCTTGCTGTAGAGCTTGGGCTTGGTCTTGGTCCTCTTTTTCACTACTACAGCTATCTACTAAAGATAGTTCTGAATTCTCAAATGGTGGTGCTGGTGGAGGTACTAGCGCTTGACTTTGGGGTCCTGAGGAGGATGCTACGGATCTTCTAGTGAAGTGCCTTCTGGTATCTCTAGGAAGCGAAATGGCTGCTAGCTAGGGTGAGCTGGTATCGGCTGGAGTCCACTCAAGGCCTTCTTTGAAAACAGGGAGGTGTACTAGTACTGCAGGGTCAAGGTAGGCGAAGTGTGATCAGTCCTCTGCCGAAGATCAAAGGTATACTTCAGTCCAGGTCAAAAAATGTAACCTAGTCCCAAGTATCTCGAGAATCCCAACGGGATTCTGAAGATACTATTAGGATAGGGGATGTTGCGTCGATGGATAGGTCTTCAATAGACAAGGTATGGAACTGATAGAGTGACCTTTCAACTTGTAGTCTAAAAATGATAGTCCTGTGAGGATTCAGAGTCCGAATCCTTAAGGGATTGCAGGCTCTTTAAATACAAAGGATTGTAGCTAGGAAAACTAAACAAAAACACAAACTTCTTGTCCAACAACATGCTAACAGAGGAAGCATAACAAGGTAACCATAATTCGAAAATAGAGGGTTAAAAGCGACAGGATGGAGGTAATAAAACTAGTATTGGAATCCAAAGAGGAAGGAATAAGAGATCGCTACTACTATACAAATACAGTAGGTATAGCAGGAGGATAGCAATACCCAAATAGGTAGAAGCAAGGAGGGGTTGTGATAAGCGAAATAAGGAAAGAATAACCACTTTAGAAGTCATAACCAAGTTGGAAGGGACAACCGGGTGGTGGCGCTTATCAGGTATAAACCTAAATATGTAATAACTAACATCAAGTTAGTAGTCATAGTAGAAACATAGTAGGATTCCGTTACACCACCTCCATCAAATGATAGCTCGATATCCCTACCCAATCCTGGAAACATGTACCTCAGACTTGCAAATATGTTGACTCCAGCATCACCACCTCTAGCGTCACCACCATCGCCAGCTCCTGGACCACTCTACAGGGATCCTGAAACTTTCTGGAATACATCAGCAACCGACAAGGCCCAGACCTTCCTTTGTACCCTCCACTCATCCCTCATGGGAAAATTCAGCCCTGCTGTTATAGAAGCTCTCCAGAATGGCTCTCATTTCAGCCTAGTGCTAGAGACCACTAACAAGCAACACTATTCAATCCAGGATAGCCTCCTTATAGCTGACTATACCAACGTCTATTCTAACATCTATATCCCTAAGGGACCCTAGAAAAGGGTAGTATCCCTGCGGGATTTCATCTTTACAACAGTTCATGAAGGCCTAGGACACTTCTCAGCTCACAAGTCCTACAAGTAAACCGCTTGTTTATTCTGGTAGCCTTAGATGCGCCAGGACTTTATAGCCTTCTGCTGCTCTTGTCATCAATGTTAGATCAACAAGGAGCCCACAACACTTCCGGCAGATAGATCTCTAGCCTTGCCAGCACCTAACGAAGCCTACCAATCTCTTGCCATCGATTTCGCTGGCTCCTTGAACAAATCAAATAACTATACAACAATCAAAGTTATTCACAGTCACTTTACCTCGTACACTCATCTTATACCACTTCAGGACTCTGCCACCTCTGAGAAGGTATTCAGCATTCTCCAGAAGATGATATTAAATGTTCATGCACATCCTCTAAGCATAGTACTGGACCAAGACTCCAGCTTTACCACTATGGTCTGGTCCTAGATGATGAAGTCAATCGGAATCCAGCTCTGGATGGCTATCCAAAACCACTACCAAACCAATGGCCATGTAGAGCGCCGGATTCGCACCCTTAAACAAATGATGAGGAATTTTATCAAAAAAAGATAGAACAACTCTTCCAATGCCCTCGCCGCGATGGCAGCAGCCTTGAATACCGCCCACCATGAATCCTCAGGAATATCTCGACATCAAGCCCTATATAGACGCCCTTGGATGCTCTACAATTCTGTTCATGGATCCACCAGCCAAGTACTATGAGTGGACCTGATCCTGAATAGGCATGAAGCAACCAAGATTGAAGTAGATAGGGTCAGAAACAATGCTACATTCTGGCAGACTGTGTAATCAGATAAGAAGAGAAACCCCTATCGAAGACCATTCAATTTGGCATCAGAGTTCTTATTAGAAGGCGCCCTTACACCTCCGCCCCTAGACGATCCAAGAAGCTAGGGCCTGGCTAGTTTGGAACCTTTAAAGTCCTAGAAGATGACTTGTGTAGCGATAACTACAAGCTAGAATGGTCTAAGAGAATCGAACGCCAGAAGGCATACTTTCACCTCTCATGCCTCCAGGAATACGATGAGAACGATCCCAATAGATTTCTCTCCAGGAGGATGGATAGGCCGGCCCCTATACTCATCAACAATGCAGAAGAAGGGGAATCAGAGGAGATACTGGATTATCACCTCTAGAACAAGAGAGTCGAATTCCTGGTACACTGTAAAGGGTATGAAATGACTGATGACTCTTGGGAACCAATCAAGAACCTGGAGAACTCAATGGGTATTATAGCGGAATATTGTAAAGAAAGTCACAGTAAGGAACTGATGCCTAAGATCACCTCCCACTATATCAGAACCTCTTGGAAGCCTATAGAAATTTCTACAATCCCTTGTCCTGGAACCATAGTACCTCTCGATTTCTGGCAACCCGATAACGATGAGGAATACGATTCTGCTGGCTCAGATGATACCTACTTCAACACTGATGATGATTCCATGCTCTGGCCTTAGGAGAGCGGCGATGATGCATATGGCCTTAGGAGAAGATAAGTTTTGTTCAGATTTGGGGAATGTAATAAGTGTACATGTTCCGGTACCTCTCTTTACCACTCTTGTTATCATTTCCTTTGTAAGATTACACGCATTGGATTTGATTTCTTTTGTACTTGATTTCCCTACTGGAATCTCTGAATTCTGGGGCTCTGCCTACTGTATGCTGGGGAGGATCGGCAGGATTGTGCCCCAGGAGTTCCAAGGGGAGGAACAGGTCATGTATACCGTCGGTAGGATACAGGTAGTATTGTGGGATAGCCCCTGGCTTTCAAGGACTCCGGCTAGGCTATAGGATACCGGTAGCTATAGACTCAACAGTAATGATAGTGGGTGCAGGGTTCCAGAGTATCAGCTCTTGCAGGAAAGATTTCATGTATTTAATAGTGGTCTCCCGGCTAGCAGGAGACATCAGACTTCATACAGATGCCGAGACAGTGAATACACTTGGTTGAACGGCGATCCTATTGTTCCCCTAGGCTCTATAAACCATTCTATTGTCCTCACCTTGTCTTTGCCTTTCAGCAGGTCTCCCTTAGATACAAAAGCCATAGGAGGCTACTGCTTAGGCTCTAGTATATACCTGTTCACACAGGCTAGCACTTGTTACAAAACTGTCCATGTCTAGAACTCTTTAGTCTAGGCGATTATCACTTTATGGAGCTAGAGCTAATGCACCAATGTTCCTTGACTCAGAAGAATGGACCCCTGGGGTTGGTTAACCTTTTATTGAAATTTGGTCACTTGAAATGCTAATTAGAACGTTTCTGGTTACGATTTGAAGCTATGTGATACTTACGATCTTAAATAATATAAGGATAAATATAAGGGACCAATAATCCAAGTCTACTCCTTGGTGGCATATGGTTCCGGATTACGAGATATAGACCCACTTTTCAAAGAAAAAGGTGACAATTTTGAGAGTAACAGCAACTTTAATATTTTTTGATTTTAGGGGCATCGTAGGTTAAGTTGGACAAATGATTATGATAATCTATTAAAAATACATGTTATGAAACATGAATTAAGATCGGTTAAAAGTAATTAAAATAGAGTTTGTAATTTCACTTGAAAGAAGGTGCAAGAAGGTAAGAAAGCTACAAGGATCTAGATGATAGAATACAGGAAACTCTTTGAAATACATAAAGTTAAGACTCAGGAATATGCCGGTGTGAAGAATAACGAGTAAAAACATGTCTCTTGAAGTCCTCTGACCCATATACAATGTTATTTCTATATGCATCCATCATTCACAGTATTCACTGCTAATATTTGAATATCAACTTGTTTGAAACATGTTCCAAAGCCTCAGGAACTACTCTAACCAATCCAGGAAATGTGTAGTCACAATGTGCTCTGGCATATATCTTTGCTCTACCTCAGAAATACTCAATAAAATTGAGTTCGCAATGGTAAACAGGAGAGAATATAACTAAATGCCCAGGGGCTTCTATAGTCTTCTCTAAATGATCTATTTGTTCTTGAGAGTCTGGTTGAGAAGACAAGAGGGCTCAAGCATAACAGCAGGAATTACTTGCATATTTGCATGTGGGATTAGGCTTCATAGTTATAGGACTATCACCTGGAATTGAATATTGGGTAAGAAAAAAACGTCTGGTCGGAAAATGGCCTCTCTCATGTATGATAATGCGTAACCCCTTCATTTGACCATCAGGTAACATCACTGACTGTCTCTGGATCTTTAGAGGTCTGTCTGCTCTAACAAACCATCCATCTGGCATGGGTAGTGTATTTTTCCCCCTGGTGCCAAATTCATATTCCTAGTACAAAGTGCATTGGTTGATTATTTCTGATGGTACTTTACATTATCGAGTGCAAATAAAGCTTGACATACAGGGAAAGCTCTTCCAAAGGCTGGGATAGATTTACTGGTAAGCTGCTCCATGATCAATTCACCAGTCCACCATATATCGCTATCATACTTAAGAGTTTGACTGACTTTGGCCTCCACCAGCAGATCAATTGGTTTAAGATATTCTAAAACATGCAGTCTTTGTCCTCTACCCTTCTTTCTCAAAGGGCTCTTATCTTCATGGATCAAGATATACTTCCTTCCATCATTGGAATTGAATGTTGACCTGTCCTGAGTGATAAATACAAGTGGCTTTTCTACTTTACCCAACTCTCTCACAATAGGTTGCAAATTCACATCCAACTCCATTATTCTTCACTTGTTTACTGACATCCTGGTAAGGAAAACATTATGACGATATTTTTGCACATCCGGATGGTCATGGCCATCCTTGTATATTGCCTTGCGAACTTCGTTCTATTTCCCGCCTAACTTGGAAGGCAAGGACCCAGCTGCGTGATTAGACCAAGGTTTCTCAATTCGTCTCAGAATACCCACAATCGGGTATGGCTGGTCATGCTGTTGTGCTGGGCCCTCAAGCCACGGGTATATGTCGCTATGGTAATTTGTTTTTGCTGTTGCAAGCCCTGCTCAATGCATTGCTAGAAAGAAATTACATAGCTGATTGTCCAATAACTATGAGAACAAGCAGAATAAACAAATTAAAAATCACAATTGATATACCCTCACCAGCCTCAGCCATGTATTCCTTCATAGCCAATATTGTACCCTCATCAATAATCCAGCTAACCACCTGGGAGTACTTTCCCTGTTTCGGGACTGGGATTTTACCATAGCGCTTATACTCAACTTCCTGGTTAAGAAATCACTTTGCAACTGATTTTGACCACCCTGTAGACTTGGCAACTTGAATGGAATGCTCCCTGAAGGAGGGATGTGGTGTGATTAAATGAGTAGGCTGGCGGGCAAGCTAGTTCTTATTCCACTGCATTTCTGCCTGGAGTGAAACTTTAAGAAAGGCAAAAAGTGTAAGTTCCACTCAAGCTAGAGGCTATTATTATGGTCAGCGAGTGTCTTTGTCTGACGTTTAACTACCTTGGACATGCTCTTTAAGGCTCCTTCCAAAATCTCTTACTTGACAAACTTGAAATCACCATGAAGTCTTTGCCACACTGCCGTGACAGCAAGGTTCAACCTTTAATGATCTTCTCGATAAGAGATACCCCAAGGAGTAGGCTAATTCAGAGTTTTTGTGATCTGGTTCTACATTAAAGAGAACTATTTACAATCGTCGATTGGGTCAATTCATTTTCTTCCAGTTTATTTGACCTTTGTATTACAAAGGCCTTAAGGCACAATTGTTGTTCTTTTGCAAAATCGTGCTGGTAGTGTACTCATTTAGTAAAGGGTAGACACTTGCTGAGAATCACAACTCCTGCATTTAGTCCCAGATGATACTCTACAGTACGCTCCCTATAGTGGTACTTGTACCTCTACTAAGAAGAAGAATTTTAGTCCTGGCAGTTGAGAAGAATTTTGATATTGGCCAGACGGTTTCGCGCTTGATATCTCTGTACTCGTCTAGCCCTGTAATTGAAGCTTGCTTGACCTCAGGGTATAAAGGATTGACTTAGGCGCGATGTCGTGGGACCCGTTCTCTATTAGCAGCTAATCGCTGTTTAGCTTTTTCCATTTCTGGTATTCTATCTATCTTCATTTTCCATTAAGTTAGCCTTTTCCATAATTCTCTGTATCATGTTATAAAATCAATATTCTCTCGTCCATAGGCTTTTATGGTCTTCATTGATCTTAGCACCCTCTGGAGAATAAAGGTTCCTAGGATTTACACGAATAACTCTCCTCTATACTCCTGTTAAATAAAGCCTTTATGCTTGTATCATATATAGGGTAAAGGTGATTTTATATTTTATATTTTATTTTACATTTATTTACAAAATGTCTTGATAAGAAGCTAAAACAAGTTGAGCCAAGAAAAATTACAAGTATTAAAGTTACCGTTACTTCCAAAATTGTCACAATTTATCTGTGAAAAGTGGGTCTTTGTCTAGTCTTCTGGGACTATACAAATCTAACATTTTATCAGAATGGCAGTCTGGGCATCTCGCATTCTAGCTTTATTGTCAGAATATAGACTTTGGACTCTGGTAGTATAATCTGCTTGGTTGTGTAGGAGATTTAGGCCCTGTACAGTTGCGGCACAAATTGATACATTAATCAGATATGGATGTGAAGAGGTCGTAATGATGGCAAATTGTACCAAGACATGACTGCACAGTTGGTTAAGCATGAAATTAATGTTCGAAGGGGACTTGATTTAGGAAAAATTAGGAGTAGTGGCAGAGTGGTACTATGGTGCACTATTATTTATTAAGAGAAGGGTAATAATAAAATATTTTCTAATTCGACTTGATTCAATCAGAAGATTAAAGTGAAATTAAAATACATAATTCTATCAAGCTAGTATTAGATGTGAAATACTGAGTGTAAACTAGAAAGTGCATAGTATTTTTATTTGTATTCAGTTCTGTTATGGTAAAATTTATATTGAATACAGTTATATGCCCCTTGAGGCCCCAAGTGGCCTTTTTGTAGTAGGCAGTACTTTAACTTGCCACCACCTTGGTTCTATTAAATCTTGCCTTATAGGCAGATTGGGGTTGGATACATAGAGCTTTTAAAAGGATACCAATCGTAGGAACTCCTAAGTGTACATATATGGCAGAACGTCATTTGTCAGAAAGTAACCTTCCACCGCATATTGACCTCGACAATGACCACAGAGATCTTGGACAGGGTCTCATTTCACTTCAAAAGAGGTTATAGAAGCCTGTCTCAAAAGATATTATATATCATTGCTCACAGCCCTACTGGTTGCTATCAGCAATATATGTGACTAGGGTCTCAGTAGATAGAGGTCTGAAATAGTGAGAAGTGATTTGGTTAAGGACCAGAGGAGTTAGGGTACATACAGTATGGTAAAAGGGAAAGTGTGCCTAAATTCAAGGTACAAGAGTACACAAGGAAAACTATATGTATTGAGGGTACTTAGGCAAGGAAAAGAAAGGATACAAATACCTTACAAACATGCTTATAAATGTCTACACATGTATGGGAATATGTTAATGAATGGAAGCAGGGAGTATGGATAGGTCATAGGCTAATCATATGCATTAGTTGTGCTCCCAGGTAGTAGCAAAATGCCAGGGAACTGAAGCAAACTTACATGGTCTAGAACTAACCAGGGGGTTAGTGTAACCTACTCCCAAGTATCTCGAGAATCCCAAAGGGACTCTGAAGATACTATGAGGATAGGGGGAGAAGTGTTGATGGATTGGTCTTCAATAGACAAGGTAAATGGTATGGAACTAATAGAGTGACCGTTCAACTTGTAGTATTAAAGATGATAGTCCTGTGAGGCTTGAGAGTCCGAATCCTTAAGGGATTGCCGGCTCTTCAAATATAAAAGATTGTAGCTAAAAAAGTAAACAAAAGCGTAAACATCCTGTCTAACAACATGCTAATAGAGGGAGCATAACAGGGTAACCATTTTCCGAACACAGAGGGTTAAAAGCGACAGGATGGAGCTACCAAAACTAGTAATGGAATCCAAACAGGAAGGAACAAGAGATCGCTACTACTATACATATCCAGTAGGTATAGCAGGAGGATAGCGATACCTAAATGGGTAGAAGCTAGGAGCGGTAGTGATAAGCGAATCAAGGAAAGAATAACCAGTTAGGAAGTCATAACCAAGTAGGAAGGGGCAACCAAATAGTAGCGCTTATCAGGTATAAACCCAAATAAGTAATAACAAACATCAAGTCAGTAGTACTAGTAGAAACAGAGTAGGATTCCGTTACAGTTAGGCTCACATCTATGAAGTGATACAATCCAGTACCAATAACCTTTAAGGCAGGGTTTAGAATTTTTAAATAATACTACAGTCTTAGTCTTGAGCCTACATGTCATGGGAAGCACCCGCATTTAATTTGTCCACTCACCAAAAATACAAACACTGCGACCTGCCTTATAATACCATATATGTAGTTACTGTTAGTTTGAGCTGATGCAGTATAATAAGTATAGAATGAGGAGGACTTGGCTGAGTTGATATAACTGGATGAAAGTGTCTGAGATCAAGATTTACTGAGTAAACTACCATTTTGAACAGCTATGGCTACAATAGGCCAAAGGTGATAGGACCAAATGAAGAAAGCAGGGGATATAAAGAGTAGGGTGCAGGGAAACCACACTAGCATACTTAGATCCAGAAAGCAAACTTAATTGTTCATTAGAACTATAGGAACTAGTAGATGCAAACAGGCCAAAGCTACCTGAGATGATATGCTTATTGTGATTAAAGGTAATGCTGAATGTCATTTGCGATATAGCGGAGGAACCTGGTTGGCACAGATATGTGGACAGACAAGTTGGCCACTTTGAGTTCTAAGAAAATATAAGTGAAACTCCAATAGACTATATTAGTTGAAAAAGCCAAAAAAAGGAGCAGCATCTGTGATAACACCCTCACTATGCAATCAAGGACAAGAGAGCTTTTATATGTCCATAAGCAGAAACAAAACCTTACGGGTTAAACTATGTTCACAGTTGGTTTGGATAGCCAATTAGTTAGATAAAGTCCCGAGTGGTATTGAAGTTAGGAGTAGACTCCAGGAACTCATACAAAGGATGCAAATATAACAGTTGTATTATCAATCAAAGGAGAATATATCTAAACAATATCATGAATTTTACTTAGAAAGGTGTTCCTGTCTCCTGCTTGATCATACTCTTAGCCAACTTGGACAACCTTTTTGCTATAATACAGGACCTTATCCTAGCCAGATCCAATAAACTTTATACTCGTCACCCCTTAAAATCAGGCCCTGTGGTATTATAAGTCACTAGAGGGCAGGTGCGAATAGAACTACCATAGTTACACTGTAAAATAATGGCTATCATCAATTGGTGAGTAGGGCATGAGAGTAGCTAAAAAACAAAAAGTATGACAGTTCTCTAAGTGTTAATCATAAGATAATTTCTAGGATGAAACAGCATCTGCATGGAACAAAGGATGGACATTTGGTGAGTAGGTATTTTGTTACTATGAGATATAGTTATAGTTTGCAAAGAAAAAGAGAGGAGATATAAATAGGGAAGGGCCTGTGGTGCTTTATGCTACATTCTTCGCCCTATTATTTCCTCTCTGAGTGGAATATTACCACATTCGGCGACCCAAAACTAAAATGATTTGTCTGGCAAATCTGTCTACACAACAAATTTCACTGTTCGCTTAGGATTAACCAATAAGAGAGAGCGCACTTCCCCCCATTCACTCACTCACTGAGATGACTCTAAAGCGTGGAGCTACATACGGGCCAAATCCCACATCTCAGAGGATGGCAATCCTTATAGAGGCCACACTAGCTCTTATACCCCCATTGCTACACTCACTGAAATGTCATGCCTGCCCTCATCTTCTGTATCATAATTACACAGTCATGTTGACCCTAAGCTTCTACTCCGCAGGCAACACCATGATGAGCTCAAGACATTTATAGATATAAACTCAGAATCTTCTCTCATCTCAGAGACACTGATCTCCTAGACTGCTATGTTGGTAAAACTCAACTAGTCCCCATCCTCTTTATGCTGCTTACTGGTATTAGCCTCAAGTGGTACCTGCCTTAAATGCCTGGAACCTACCAATATCCACTAGGCCGCCTCAGCCACTAGTATCCCCACCCTCTCCTTGGCCAAATTGGAAAAATCTGCCAGAGACTAGGTTTCTAGGGTCACTGCTATCGCTACGATGACTAACAACCCAGCTCCTTCCCCCCCTTCCCGTCTACTATCATGGAAACTAACCGAACCAAACTAGCTCCCTATGAGCACACTATTTACTCTATTCCTTTACCAGCTTGACCTCGAGATACCTTGGTATGACACCAGAATGAAGGCTTAGCATGATTACGCTACAGCATATTCCATCAAGAACTCATTCTCCTAGAAAGCCTAAACCTACAATGAGGGAAAATAGCAAGACCCTTTCAACTTGCTCTATGGTGTCCAGGACCCAGGGTTCATCAAGTATCACTACCCTGTCTGTAGTACTGCTGTTGGTGCTGGCCAAACACCCACTCGGGAAGGTACCACTAAGCAGAAGAAACCTGCCACTGCAGCACCGCTAGCTGTATCTAGTACTGGCAGCAGCCATGAGAAAGGTCCCTCCCGGTTGGCAGCTGCTTAGCATCGTTTCTTCTCTCTCAGGACCCTACCACTTCACCACAGTAATGCACTGACTATAAGTATTACTGGCTCTGACCTAGTTGCCAATGTTCTTAAGTAAGTCATATGTTCCCACCCACCAGCATTCACACCTTTGGTCAACTGTCGAGTCACACTTGCCCTTACAGGCCCTAAAGTATCTACGGAGGTCAATACGTACTGCCTCGATTATCAAGCTCTGGGTGACGATTAGTGACTTAGGAAGGTACGTTCATATACAACTCAGGGTCATGAGTCATAAGTGTGGATATTTCACACTATGACTCATAAAGAGTCATGGGGTTTTATATCATGCATACTAGTGCAAACCTAGGTATCTTGTGATTGGTTGATCGTGTACATGAATCACACTTTTGACTCATATGATGTAATGAGTTTTTGCACATGACTCGTGGTATGGATCATGGGTTTGGTACCTGTGACTATATTGGTGCACATGACTGATTTCAGGATTTATGATTGGTTTAGTATGTTAAGCAGTAGACTCAGGATAGTTAGTTGATGGATTTCATAATATTCATCACCTTAGTTTATAGAGGACGTGTTACTCATAAGTATGACTCATAAAGGTTATAATTGAGGGAAGAGTGCATATATAAAAACCACTACGCGGCCGGTAGTGAGGACTCATTACGCAACTATCCAAGTTCTTTCCAATACTAATGCTTGAAATTCTTACCGCTCAGTCGCACTATTGGCGTTGTGCGATAGGAACTATAGGGTTTGGCTATCAATACAATGTTGGCCTAGGCCTAAGAGCCCTAGTGGATCTTCGCCCAGTAGTACGCATTGCAATAGTTCTCCTCCCTTGGTTGCCCAGATTAGCAGAAGGCTCTATAACAGTATGAGTGCAATACAAGGATATTAAGGATGCCTCAGTTATACTGGGTCCTGCTCACCAGTAATTAGTGACCTGTTACACGTCTGCTAACCGCCAAGCATCATTAAGGTTTGGTTGCGTTACCTTAACAATACCTTATGATAACACGGCTAAACCTACTAGTCCTGATATCGATCTCACAGCAGGCAAAATCGATACTTCCTCCCATTGTCCACCTTTCGACAAAGCACTTAGTACAAGCCAGGCCCTAATACAGTCACAGTCAACGGCAAGCCCAGTCACACCAGGACTGGCCTCTCCCATACGATCACTGGAACCAGAAACACCTATACCAGAGAGGATGACCACCTGCACACTAGCTGTAGCAGCTGCAGGGGCCGGAATCCAATTTTCAGGATTCACAACAGTACAATTCTAAGAAATCCTGACATTGATGAACAAGCAGAAGGCTCCTCGCGACAACTAAAGCAAGATGGAAAAACCTTCCACCTCTCATGGAATATGGACCAAATTATTAACCTTTTAGTATAATGCCAATTGTACTTTGAAGCAATACAAGAAACCCGCCATACAGAAAGAATTACATATGATAAAAGACTGATCTGTGAAGACACATCAAGCTGGATAACCCTTTATACCAAAGGAAGAATCCGGGAGAGTTACACTTCCTATGATGAAGTTACTGCTGTACTGAAAGAGCAGTTTGGCGATCTGTATGCAGAAATTGCAGCAATGACCAAACTGGAGACCATGCAACAAGGAAAAGAACCAGTAGTAGAATACTGGAGCTGGTATTACCTGAGGCCCACAGAAGCCAAAGAAGATGACCGAACCCTTAGGCCTCAATTTCTGGAAGGTATTAATCTAATACTGCATGGCACCTGGGTAGCTTCCGATATGGTAGCTACCACAGTGGATGACCTAGCAGGGTGGGCAATCAAAAAGGAAAACTGGATCAATATGATCTAACACCTCCAGTGAAATGGTAGTGTTGTGGGATAACAACAGGAACTCCCTAGAAACTACAATGGTACCTGAAAATTCAGCAACAATATGGACAGTAGGGGATAGCAGATGGATCTTGATGCAACAAGAAGGTTGCCAATACTCAACCGACCATGGGCAGAGTTCGTGAAGACGAAGAACAACAACCTCTTCCTTGGCTGAGCCAAACCAGGCCAGAGAATCAACAACTGTAGAAATGGAAGTAATGAGGAAGACTACACGAGTCGGTTCAACCACAAGAAGAACAACAATCATAGACAACCAAGTAGTAACATGAGTCAAATGCGAACCTGAGAAAGGGCTCAAGAATCTTGAAACGAAGTGGTTCTCAGTAAGAGGTAGTTTGATGGACACCAAACCAAACCCTACAGAATCGGCAACATCTACATGGCACTCACAAACTTGGAAATACTGAAACAAAAGAAAGACTATACCTGTGTCAAAATGCAGTTACAGGGCAGCGACACGATATTGATTATCAAAGGAATGCTTGACACAGGCACTACAGAAAACTGTATCAACAAACAATTTAGATAACAACCAGTAAGCAATAAAGAAATCAAAAGAAATAGGAGATATTACGTTGCAGATGGAGAGCCAAGCGCTATGCGATCTATTACCCATATAGCATAAGTACATATGGATATTGGTAGCCATAGTGAAGTGGGTACCTTCTAAATCGCATATTTGCACAACTAATAAGACGGTATGGGGATTACCATAGTGGAGAAGACACAAATCCAAAAACGATATGGCAAGCAACAAGACAACATTGGACAGCGAGATGTGTACAACTGTATACCTGGAAACCTTGCCAGCTGTAGACCTAGTCCATAAAGCAGAAGCCCAAGAAGATAATATCACTATGCAATTCTCCAAGATCCAGGCCAAAGAGACCCATATCATCCAAATACGAGCATTAAGCGGTACAGAAAGAATTCCTTCCAAGAGATCAGTCAAGGCGGCAATACATGACCTGTTGTTACGATCCTATGCGGTAAGCTGACTTGCAACAGGTAACTACATCTCTTTAGTTAGATGAGTATGACTGGGCCTATGTTATAGTCCGGTAGGGGGCGTGGCGCTAATCTCACCCACCAGGGTAGGAGTACTATTGCACAGAGTATTACTAGGCAGGTTTCCACTATTGCTCTTAGGCCTATGCCTATATTTTATGGATAGCTAAAACCCAATGGTTGCTATCACACAACCCCAATAGAGCAGTAGAGAGGTAAAGAGCTAAAGTAATTGTATAGGAAAGAACTTAGATGGTTGCGTGAAGAGTCCTAGATACAGGCTGCCTAGAGTCCTTATATAGGCACTCTTCCCTCAACCCTAACCCTGGTGACTCATACCTATGAGTCCCATAACCTCGATGACTAATATTGAGTCATAGTATGAAATCCATCAGCTGACCCCTATGAGTTAACTGCACAACGTTCCAAATCCAATCATAACTTGTAAACCCAGTCATGTGCCCTAAAGTGGTCACATGCGCGAAACTCATGACTCATAATGTGAGTCATATGCGAAACTCATTACATCATATGACTCACAAGTGTGAGTCTTGCGCACAATCAACCAATCACAATATAACCATGATTTGCACTATTGTGCATCATTTGAAACCCCATAACTTCTAATGAGTCATAGTGCGAATTATGACAACCTTATGACTCATAACTATGAGTCATGTGAAATCCTGCCTTGCTTAGTCAACAATCGTGATATTAGCTCTTCTCTCCGGTCAGCCTGAGTCCCATCCAGCTCAACGTCCTATCCTCGTCAGGCTTTCCACAAACCTGCACAGTTCCCTTTTCAACTTCTAAACCTGATGTTCAGCCTGCTGCCGACTTTTCCGGACCTCTTCCAAAGTCCAGTTGGCCATTCTGATGGTTCGATCTCATTCGGCTATGATCCTTTGATAGGTCCGCATATCCTCTCATAGCTCCGAATTGTGGCTTCAGCTTTGCTAAGTTGGTTTCGTAACTCCTTGATTTGTCGTTCCAGACATCCCATATCTGGAATAGTATCCGTTTCGCCCTCCTCTCTCCTCAACTATGTCCTCACAGTTGACTTCCTCTTCCGTATGCGTGCATACATTTCGTTCAAGGGGTTGGCTTCCCCGTGCGTCTTGGGTAGTACCCAGCATAGATTTTGTCGTGTAGATGTACACTGTAGTTATCCTTGAAGCAGTGGATCCATGACGATTCCTTGTGGGGTTGTTGTTATTTGCTTATCTTTGGTTGTTTAGGAAAACAATTACTTCCTTCCTTATCGCGTAAATAAACGTGGCAGTGGTCATCGTAGCAGGCAGTCCATGAAAGAGTGTTATGTTTTGCCTGTTTCTGTCTTTCTTCCTGCGTTGCATATGGGGGGCTGGTTGGTGTGATAGCTCTTGGGCTATGGCCCCAACCGTCGCTGAGTGCCAAGGTTGTTTCTTCCACGGGCTCGATCTTGACTGTAACCCATTCTGGGTTTTCTTGGGTACTACTGATGGAAACTTTCAATGGCGATGCCGGCATTGTTGAAGTTCTCTGCAGGGTACTAAGGGTTGTCCTATTCTGGTGAGTAGCCGGTCCACTTGGAGTTGTATTGTAGGCGTCTTTGGTGTATGCGTGAATCAACGATTTCTTCGAGTTCGTACTCACTTTCTCCTTCTATATCGCTTGGAGGTGGTGGTAATTGCTTTTGTGAGGGAAACTGATTGCAGTGACATAGTTCAGGAAGGGAGATGTGGAAGGTGTTGTAGACCTTCATCTGTTGGGGCAAGGCCAATATATAGACACTTGTGCCCACCTTCGTAAGGATCTTGAATGGTCCGATTTTCTTGTAATCCATCTTCTTGCATAGTTTTGTGGTCCTTATATTCCTTGGTAGTAACCAGACCATGTCGCCTAACCGGAGATTCAGATTGGGTTTTCTGTGTTGATCGTAGTTTTCTTTTTGTCGTAATTGTGCACAGATCATTTCCTGACGTAGGATACTGTGTATAAAACCCATATAGGTTACTATTATTAAGGCTGACAAGGCTAACGAAAACTAGCAGGGCTAGTAAGGGGTTAGTTTAATTTTAGTTTCAAGTATCGTTTGATACTTAGTTGTTTTGTTATTGGTTTCAAGTATCGCTTGATACTTAGTTTGTTTTATGTTGGGTTTCATGTGTCAGGCTGACACCCGATATGTTTATGTTTGGTTTGATGTATCGGGATGATACATATTTTGTTTGTTGTACTGTTTAGGTGCATGAGGCATTTGTTTTATTGGAGGACTTTACAAGCGGAGCTTGGTTATATCCGTTGATTGGAAATCAAATGGAAGGATATGGAAAGCTATGGAAAAAGCGAAATCATGTATTTAAGACTGCCCCTCTGGAGCTTAGATAGGGCAGACTTCGACAGACAGAGTTTCAATATACTTGGTTGAGCAGTTACTTCTTTTCAGTTCGCACGAAACCACAGCAATTAAGTCTAGGACTTAGCAAAGCTGGCGATATAGTAACCGACGGCTGTTAAACAACTTATCGAGATCTCCGGTAGTAATACTCACTTGAAGTCCCGACAGTTTGGGATCTGAGTTACTATCGTTATACCTTACCGAGACGTATCCCTTTTGGTGCCTGATACACCCAGGGAGGTGTTACATTTTTTTAACTTCAACAAGTAGTTGAGTTAGAAGCAGGCAGAGGTTAAGAAACCTCAGGCTTGCAAGCAGTAGCCCAGAACAGGTGACGAGAGACTTCAGACGAGGTCAGGTAAGCAAATCCTCCGACAGGAACTTACCAAAAAGAAAGGCAGTCAGAGCACCAAAGGCGAACAATCTACGGCGCCTAGCTTCCAAGTAGACGAAGCTGGAAGACAGTTATCACGAGACCAAGCAAAGCAATTGCTAGCGGAATCTGCGTAGGAACTAGCCAAAGAACCAGCGAGAACTCCTGGAGAGTTCCCCGGTACGCCAAAGGGATTGAAGGGAAAGCAAGTAGCAACACCCAAGGACGATCCAAGCAGCTCAGACAGCGAAGAGAGCTCAGACAGCTCTAGTAATTCCGATGACATGTCGAATACAGGACCTAGTAATGTGCCTGTGGCTAGAGAGCCAACACCAGCAACTACAGCGAAGCTTAGCATCAAGGTTCCTACACCAAAGAAGTTCAGTGGTTAAGGAGAAGACCTTAAGCCAGAAGCGTTCTATCGTTGGTACCAGTCAGTCCAGTTATACCTACTACTACACGGAGTCAACTCCAAAACAGACAGAGCGGGAAACTATTGGATACTGTACACAGAAGGGAGAGCTCAGGAAGCAGCTTTCCAGGTGGCAGAAAACTATGGCGAAGACCTAACCAGAGATCAGCTTATTGACTCGTTAAGAGAATGATTCCAATCATCCAGGTAGAAGAATGATCTCTACAAACGATTCAACGAGATTGAACAAGTCAAGAATGGAAAGACACAGCGCATCACCACTGTGGCTACAGACTTGTTAATGTACCGATCACGAGTACCAGAGGGCACCATTTCCGAATATGCCTTCATCCAAAGGTTCTTCCAATGTATGCACACGAGGCTAAGGCGAGATGTCGATATATGGTATGATTCTAGCGAAACAATCCAGACCACGATAGCCTATGCAGAGAGAGTCGATGCAATCCTCCACGATACGGGAGCCTATGAGAAGGATAAGCAGAAAGATCGATACAAGGAAGACAACTCCAAGAAGGACAATAAAACTCAATGGAAGAAAAAGGAA
This sequence comes from Tuber calosporum, assembly GCA_003316355.1. NCBI lineage: Eukaryota > Fungi > Ascomycota > Pezizomycetes > Pezizales > Tuberaceae > Tuber > Tuber calosporum. Next base: position 10,488 of record QFET01005914.1, on the reverse strand, counting down.
TCAAGTAAAACTAAGACTCCAAGAGAAAAAGGAGCATGCTTTACCTGCGGTGGTAAAGGACACTTGGCAAAGGATTGTCCCAACAAAAGCGACAAAGGCAAAGGAAAGACACCAAAAAAGGAAACATCATCGAACCGAGTTGAAGAAGTCAGCAGCGAAGATGAAGTATATGTCAATGCCCTAGAAGTCGAGACTAATGCATCAGCATGGAACACGCTACCCAAGGGAGATAAGAGCCACACAGCATCAGAAGGAACGATTCTGATTAACGGCAAACAAGCGAGAGTCCTAGTCGATACAGGAACAATAGGAACAGACCTATTGAGCGCAACCTTTGTCACTACACACGGAATCCCATGTACCGAAATGGCAACTCCTGCAACCATTTATATGGCTATGAAAGGGTCACGATCCGAATCCCAGAAAGAATGTAATGTCAACATAGAAATTGGGAAAATGAAGACTACAGGAAATAGAATGATGGTGGGAAACTTAGCCAAGTACGATGCTTTAATTGGAATGCCATTCCTATCACGAAACAAAGCATCAGTCGAATGTGGAAAGCTGAGGATTCACTCTCCTGACCACAAGATATGGGTCAATTGCACACCAACCAGTGCCAGAATTCGAGCAGCTGTGACAAGCACAGAAGAGATAATGGAACAATACCCGAAGGTATTCCCAGATCCGATTCCTGAAAGGTTACCACCTTTAAGGAAGATCAACCACCGAATCAGATTAAAGGATCCAGAGAATCTGAAAAAGATGCCAACATACTCAGGACCAGAAAAGTACGAGATTCGACTCAAAGCATGGCTGGACAAGAAACAGCGCGAAGGAGTCATTGAAGGAGCAGAAGTGCCAAGAGCAGCACCGATGTTTGTATCAGTCAAAGGAAAGACTGATGGCAGGATCAGATGTCTAGCGGACTTGACAGCGAGAAATGACAATACCCGAAAGGATGACGAGCCTATTCCGAACCAAAGGAGATTACTCAATGCACTAGCAAGGGCGCGATACAGGAGCAAGATTGACCTAAGCGACGCCTATTTTCAAACCAGAGTGCACCCTGACGATATTAAATATAACAGTTTCAAAACACCCTTTGGGGGTTTTGTCAGCAAGGTTATGTTACAAGGGGACATGAGTGCACCAGGATCATTTATGAGGATCATGTCAGATCTACTCGCTGACTACCTAGGAGAATTTGTAAGGGTGTATATCGATGATATACTCATATTCTCTGATACAGAGTCCGACTACTTGAAACATTTTAAAGCGGTCTGTGACAAGCTGGAAAAAGTGGAGTTCTTTGCGAGCAGAAAGAAGTCGGACTTCTTTGCTAAAGAATTACAAGTACTAGGCCACGTCATTGATGACAAGGGGCTTAGAGCATCACCTGAAAAGATCAGGAGGATTGTGGAGTGGGAAACACCTAAGAATAAGAAGCAACTTCAGGAGTTCCTAGGATTGGTAAACTACATTAGCCAATTCCTTCCACATATCGCCACTATCACAGGACCCTTGACGGATCTTATCGGCAATGAGGAGTTTGTCTGGACACCAACACATGATCAATGCAATGAGAATGTGAAGTAAATCGCCAAACAGAATCTGGTGATAGGCCGATTAACCATACCTCGGGACATAAGATATGGCTCATAACCGATGCATCTGACTCAGAGGTAGGAGCTTGGGTATGACAAGGAGATACACCTGAAACGGCAAGGCCTGCGGCATTACATAGCAGGAAATTCACCCACTCACAGATGAATTACGGAACAACCGACAAGGAGGCACTTGCAATCATGGATGCCTTGACCTCCTTTGATCATATTCTTGCAAGGCATGAATTTACGATCATAACCGACCACCAGCCATTGGTGTACCTAAAAACAGCCAAGAACCCCTCACGCAAGCAGCTGAGGTGGCATACCCACTTGGGAAAATAAGAGGCAAAGATATGTTATAGGCCTGGGAAGGGAAACTCTTTAGCTGATGCCCTTTCCCGTCTTTATGAGCAATTTGATCCAGAACCAAACTACGCTCAAGACCCTATCAATGAAGAAGATTCAAACCCTCATAACATACCTTTTACATCCTCAAACATGTCACGCTACGAACCACTTCCTGTTGAAGAACCACTTTCATTGGATAACTCAGACTGCTCTATCAGGTCAGGAAACGATTGGGGAGACCGAGTCACCCTAGAGATTAGCGATGATAAGAAAAATCATGCGGCCATGCACTGGAGCGCGTGCTACGATCGTCAGTGTACCATCCATGAGGACGAGAAACTTAGAGACAAGATAGTTCTACCCGAGCTAGTCTCTACCTACGAAGAAAGAAATAGCATCTTGCTACCTCCACGACTGGTATTGGACCTGGATGCTATCAGACGACGTTTGAACGAACAACTGGGAGACATGAGTTCAGAGTATCAGGACCAGGAGAATCCTTACCAATAACTACCAAAGGAGCCTAAGCGGCCCCTCTACTCCAATGCGGCACTTAGCCAACCAAGGCTTATACCCGTCATCGAGCCACCAACCCTCCCTCACCACCAGCGTACCCTCTACGAGCTGTACGAGGACGAGGAGTAGGAAGTACCACGCCTGGAGCGAGTACAGGATGAAAGGGACACTACAGCAGTGGTGGCAGAGATGAGTAGCCAATGGAGAAGACAAATGGTGGAAGCCTACTGGAATGACGACCTGTACAAACAAGCCTCTGACGCAAGCAACACCGGAAGAGGTGGCAAGCTATCCCACTATAGGTTCGGCGATGGACTAATGTATGCAACGACCAGGGGTGGTCAAGATTGCCTATACATACCTAAGGGAGATGCAGTGAATGGGATGACACATAGGGAGATTGTTATTGAGGAGATTCACAACAGAGGACACCATAGCGCAGAAAGGAACCTACGCTATGCTACAGAATACTTATTCTGGCCCGAGATGAGGAAGGATTTTCGAGACTATATTCGCCAATGCGATTTGTGCCAAAGGAATAAGGAACGCAACAAGCTACCTGAAGGAGAGGAACAGTCTATGCCTGTACCCTCTGAGATATTCACCTCATTTGCTATCGACTTTGCGGGACCATTCAACAAGTCTGGAATGAACAGTTACGATACTGTTCTGGTAGTTATTGACAGGGCAGTGGGGTTTACATGGTTCATCCCTACACACTCTAACTGCCAGGCTGTCGAAACTCTCACGCTCCTTCGACACCATGTCTTCACACCCCATGGGATACCCTCTTCAATCGTCAGCGACGCTGATCCACGTTTTACATCACGATTTTGGGCCCAAAGCATGAAGTCTTTGTGGATCGAGCACATCAAGGCAGTACCTGGACACTACGAAACCAATGGCCAGGTTGAGAGAAAAATTAGGGAACTTAAAACCGCCTTAAAGAATATTGTTAACAAGCGCCATAACAACTGGTTACTTGCGCTCCCCGAGTTAGCAGCCTATGAAAATGCAGGACATTCTGATGTCTTGAACATGTCACCATACAAAGCAGTGTATGGACGAGCTTACCCTATGCTGTCGACTATCTGAGTCAGAAACACTCAGGTGCCTGCCTCCGATGACTTCCTAAACAGACACCGGGAATTGCGAAACGAGGCCTACCAATCTGTCAAGATGGCGATATTCAGGAGTACCAGGATGGCAGCAAGGAGAAGGACCACCCACCAACCCATTGATGTGGGCGAACGATTGTTAGTTTGGGGGGACCTGTTCGCTACAGAATCTGGTAGAAGCAAGAAACTGGAACCCAGATGGCGAGAACCCTTTGAGGTATTGGAATACGACTCCTACACACAGAACTATACTGTTAAGATGGACGCTAGGATTTACCGCAGTAAGGAAGGGGTATTTCATTGCTCTACAGTTAAGAGGTTCATGGAGAACGATAAAGAGAGGTTCCCTGGCAGAGCCCATGCGAAACCAACGCCAATCCTCATTGAGGAAGTACCGGAATGGGACATTGAACAAGTGTTGGACCACCGCCAGCACTATGGACGAGACCAGTTCCTTATTAAATGGAAAGGTTATGCAGATTCTGAGAATAGCTGGGAGCCTGTCGAGGGATTGGAGAATGCTATGAAACTTGTCCAGGAATGGTGGACAGACAATTGTCCGGGCGACGAATTTCCTATCATTACTGGATATATCGAGATCGGATTCACGCCAAAGACACCAGTATACGGTGAGTTCGCTGATGAAGGAAAGGTGGATGATTGATTTTAGAAACGCTACTTGGAGAGCGACTATGACGACTCTGGAGTCTCTGATGATGGCGAGGTTATCAAAACGTGGTTTTGATTAGGAATTAATGTTTGGAAAATTATTTTAGGGTTTTTGTTTTTGGAAACAGTTGTTTTATTTCCGTGGTGTAACCCATATAGGTTACTATTATTAAGGCTGACAAGGCTAACGGAAACTAGCAGGGCTAGAAAGGGGTTAGTTTATTTTTGGTTTCAAGTATCGTTTGATACTTAGTTGTTTTGTTATTGGTTTCAAGTATCGCTTGATACTTAGTTTGTTTTGTGTTGGGTTTCATGTGTCAGGCTGACACCCGATATGTTTTATGTTTGGTTTGATGTATCGGGATGATACATATTTTGTTTGTTGTACCGTTTAGGTGCATGAGGCATTTGTTTTATTAGAGGACTTTACAAGCGGAGCTTGGTTATATCCGTTGATTGGAAATCAAATGGAAGGATATGGAAAGCTTTGGAAAAAGTGAAATCATGTATTTAAGACTGCCCCTCTGGAGCTTAGATAGGGCAGACTTCGACAGACAGAGTTTCAATATACTTGGTAGAGCAGTTACTTCTTTTCAGTTCGTACGAAACCACAGCAATTAAGTCTAGGACTTAGCGAAGCTGGCGATATAGTAATCGACGGCTGTTAAACAACTTATCGAGATCTCCGGTAGTAATACTCACTTGAAGTCCCGACAGTTTGGGATCTGAGTTACTATTGTTATACCTTACCGAGACGTATCCCTTTGCGTGCCTGATACACCCAGGGAGGCGTTACAGTGCAGCTGACCCATCTCTTCCTTATCAGTCCTTTCTTTCAGGATCATGTGGCCAATTGCTTCATGCTCCGTGTAGTGACCATAATTAGCATAAAATGGTGTAGTCTTGATTGTTTCCTGCTTTGCGTTGTTGTATGCAAATTCAGCCAGTGGTAGTAGGTCGGTCCAGTCATCTTGTTGATAGTAGATGTAGGCTTGTAGGTATTGTTCTAGTATGCCATTTGTCCTCTCGGTTTGTCTATCGGTTTGAGGGTGGAAGGCGGTACTCAATATCCTTCCTATCCCTACCGATTTTCGTCGTTTCTCTCCATAGGTCCGATGTGAACAAGATTCCTCGATCTGTAATGATATCCTGTGGCAGTCCGTGTATGCATAATATTTCCTACAGGAATATTTGCACAAGGTCCTTCGTATTCCTATCTTTGTTGCAAGGTCTAAACTGACTCATTTTGGTTAATCAGTCGATCACTACAAGTATGGCTTCATAACGGGCTGATATCGAAAGGTCAGTGATAAAGTCCATTGCTATGGATTTCCATGGTTGGTGGGGTGCTTCGTTTGGCTGCAGTTATCCATATGGTGCATGCCGGATTACTTTCGTTCTTTGGCAGATATCGCAGTTTTTTTACATACCGTTTGATATCGTCTCGCATCCTTGGCCAGTAATATTTCCGAGCTAGGAGGGCGGTAGTCTTGTTTGTCCCTCCATGGCCTGCTGTTGGTGTATCGTGGTTGTGTCGTAGTATCATTGTCCTTATCGCTTCTTCCTCGGGGACCCAGATTTTCCCTTAATAGCAAAGGTATCCTTCTTTCCATTCGCATGCTCCAAGTGCCATTCCTTTCCTCTCCTTATCTCCTCTTTCCAGGGCATCGTGGATTGCCCTTATTGGTGTATCAGTTTTGCTTACTTCGCGAATTACAGTGTCGTCTTCTGTAAACCTCACTACTTGCATTGCTCTAAAGTAGTGTTCAGTTGGTAGGAGGATCTGGTGTTTCTGTCGAAGCCTTTCGGCGTCTTTTCCAGGCATGTCTTCCGCCCTTCTTGTTATAGCGCCTTGTTTTCCTCCTTCTTTTCCAGGTTGATATTATATCTTGATATCATATTGGCTGCGTATTTCGCTCCTGCGAATTTGTCGGTCATTGAGTTCCTTTGTTGTGGTAATAGGTACCAGGTTTTTGTGGTGGGTAAGTACCAACACTCGTTTTTGACTTCCTTTTGCATATCTTCTCCATTCTTTTAGAGCTTGTACAAAGGCCAACAGCTCTTTGTCGTGTATGTCGTAGTTGTATTTTGCGGGCAATAGGGTTTTCGAGCGGTATGCAACTGGTTGCCATCTTCCATCCTTCCCTTTTTGTGATAATATACCAGAGCATACATATTTCGATGCATCAGTCTCTATCATGATCTCTTTCTCAGGGTCATATTGTACCAGAACTGGAGCTGTTGTCAACCGTTGCCGTAACTCGTCGAATGCTTTCTATTGTCGTTCTGTCTAGTTCCACTTAACGTCCTTTTTTGTGAGTTCATATAAGGGTTTCGCTAAACGATTAAACCCCTCTATGAACCATTGATAGAAGTTGCAGAATCCCATAAAGGATTGAATGCCTGTTTTGGTTTCTGGTGGGTTCCATTCCCATATAGCCTGGGTTTTGACCGGGTAGACACTGACTCCTTCTTTGTCGATAATGAATCCTAGGTATTCCGTTCATTCCTTATGGAACTTGTACTTGGATGGCTTAAGCGTGAGTCCCTCCTTTCTCTAGGCTTCCATAACCTTACAGACTTGGGTTTTGTGTTGTTCCAGGTTAGCTGCATATATCAGGATATCATACAGGTAGACGATACAGCAGATGTCAAGAAATCGACCCAGGATCAGATTGACCCATCTTTGGATAGCTGCAGGCGCATTTTTGATTCCGAATGGAATCACCGTATATTCGTATATTCCACACTTTGTTGTGAATGTTGTCTTCCATTCGTCTCCATCCTTGATCCAGATATTTGGTAGGCATTCCTAAAATCCAATTTCGTGAAGATTTTGGCTCCTTGGAGTCGATCCTGTGCTTCCCCTATCAATGGCAGCGGGTATCGATCTTGTTTGGTAACTTCGTTGAGTCCTCAGTAGTCCTCACCAAGTTGTGGTTTGCCATCTTATTCTTCACAAACAGGATTGGGGATCCACCATTTGCGTAGGAGTCCCGAATCCATCCTAGGTTTTTCTTGACGCAGATGTATTCTCTCAGCTCTTCCAATTCTTTTTTTCCTAATAGTTATATATTTTTTGCTGGCACAGTTTCCTCTTTCTTGAGGTTGATCTCCAAGTCGACCTTGGGACGATGTGGGGGCAGTCGAGTTTCTTCTCCTTCCTTGAACATGTCCAGGTACTGGTAATATTCCCTTGGTAGGATGCTTTCTGGTATTCTCTTTTTCTAGTCCTTTCTTGGCCTTGATGGCTAACTCGGTACTGATAATGATCGCCTCGATCCGACTAGGTTGGTTTGTCTCGTAATCCCACTTGAGGATTCCAGTAACTTCGCCCATTCAAGGAATTTGCCGAGGATGTGGCCGAGATATCATTGATCACGATTCTTTGGGGTTCTGGTTTTTCGGTACTTCCAAATACCGCTTCGCCTCTCATAGCGGGAGCCTGTTGCTCAACTTCTTCGCATGTCCTATGACAATCTTTTCACATATGAACTGGGCGATTCTATTTCCTGGCTCAACCGTATAGTCGTCTTTTCCCAGGATAACCAGTACTACCTTGATCTCACCCGTATAATCGGCATCAATTACTCCTGCGCTGACTGTAATTAAAAGTTTAACTGCCAACCCGCTGCGTGGAGCAATCCGCCCATAGGTGCATTCAGGTAGTTTGATGTCTATTCCGGTACTGACAGGTTTTTGGTCTTTTGCAGGTATCATGACTCTTTCGCTCGCATACAGGTCGTGTCCTGCTGCCTTTGCTGATCACTTGGTGGGTATTGTTGCTGTTTCGTTTAATCTTTGGATTTTGATATTCTGGGCATCCTTTGCCTGGGTCTTGGTGAATTGCTTGGTTAAATTGTCTTCCAGGGCTTGTGCTTCGGGGACTAGGTCTACCGCTGGCGAGCTTACTTGGCATACCATTGTACACATCTCCCTATCAAACGTAATCTTTTTGCTTTCCCAATCGACTAGGGGTTGTGTCTTCTTAACACTGGCGGCCCCTACACTGCCTCATGGTTGGGTGGATCTGCGATTTGGAAGGTTGCCACTTCCCTATGGCTGCTGATGTCCATAGGTACTTCCGCTATATGGGTAATTGGTCCCATAGCACTTGGCTCTCCGTCCGCAAGGTAGATTTCACGTATTTCTTTCGCTTTCTTTGTTCGTATGCTGTGTTTGTGCATGAATTCGTTATCAATAAAGTTTTCCGTAGGGCCTGAGTCAATCATGCCCTTAATGATGACTGTCTTGTCCTTGCCATGTAAGCGAATTTTGACCATGGCATGGTCTTTTTCTTGTTCCAATGTTTCCGTATTTGTAAGTGGCATGTAGATATTACCGATTCTGATGGTTTTGATTTTGTTGTCCTGCAGCCCATCCTTTACTGGGGAGTTTCTTCGTTTCCCGACTCTTCAGGTGTTTCTCTGAGCTCCATTTCGTGTAGGTTGATTTGTGGTTTCCAACGGTTATTGTTGGTTTTACTGTTGAACTGCCTGGTATGGTCCTTCTCATCTCTTGCATTTCGGCAATTACTGAATCTGTAACCTACTCCCAAGTATCTCGAGAATCCCAAGGGACCCTGAAGATACTATTAGGATAGGGGGAGAAGCGTCGATGGATAGGTCTTCAATAGACAAGGTAAAAGGTTTGGAACTAATAGAATGACCGTTCAACTTGTAGTATTAAAGATGATAGTCCTGTGAGGCTTGAGAGTCCGAATCCTTAAGGGATTGTAGGCTCTTTAAATACAAAAGATTATAGCTAGGAAAACTAAACAAAAAGCGCAAACATCCTGTCCGACAAACATGCTAACAGAGGTAGCATACCAAGGTAACCATATTCCAAAAACAGAGGGTTAAAAGCGACAGGATGGAGCTAACAAAACAAGTAATGGAATCCAAACAGAAAGGAACAAGAGATCGCTACTACTATACAAATCCAGTAGGTATAGCAGGAGGATAGCGATACCCAAATGGGTAGAAGCAAGAAGGGGTAGTGGTAAGCGAAACAAGGAAAGAATAACCAGTTAGGAAGTCATAACCAAGTAGAAAGGCACAACCAAATAGTAGCGCTTATCAGGTATAAACCCAAATAAGTAATAAACAACATCAAGTCAGTAGTAATAGTAGAAACATAATAGGATTCCGTTTCATTCCCCTTAAAAGATATAAAACAAACAAAACAAGAAGGAATATCCTAAAGGGCTTAATGACCAACCCGCCTTTGGAGCATTCCACTCAATTTCAAAACATATAACTTAATCAGTAAACATATATCCATTACTGGTGTCAGGATCTTACACCTTTATAAGCCCCATAGTAGCGAAGATAATACCATGAAGCAGTTAGCTATCCATCTCAGATTCGTCCAAGGTGGAGAGTGTTGTGCTGGTATCGGATTCTGAGTAGTCTGAGTCTTGGAGAGGATTCCAAAATCCGTCTGGGTCAAGGTTAGGAGAGAGGGGGGCGTAGTCTAGTTTCTGTAGTGTCCAGGCAGAGAAAGTCTCGCCATGGGACCAAGGGAGTCTGAAAGGTATAGATTCATTGTAGGTATCGAACTAGTAGGATCTGATGAGGGTGCTGGCGCCTTCTAGGTTGTAGAGGGGTTCCCATGTTGCTTCGATTTCGTCATATCCTTTCCAATGGATCAAGAACTGTCATTTTCTGGGATAGATTCGATCTTTGAGTATATTCTCGATTTCCCATTGCTCTTGTCCACTGGCATCGATGGCTACAGGTTCTTTGGATATGGGTTCAGGTGTTCCTGGGAAGGCGAAGGGGTTGGGTCTTAGGTAAATGCGAAGATGGCTGCGATGGATCCATGGGTGGATTCCTGCCATCACTGGGGGGAGTATGAGTTTGTAGTTGTTATGTCTATCAGGTCCTTCGCTCACTGAGAAGGTTCCTAACCATGGTCCAATTAGCTTGTTATTTCGTCCAACCTTATGGACATAGGGTGCTGACTTGAGGATAACTTCAGTTTCGTTAGGGATGAATGGGGGTCAATCCTTTCTTCTGTTTTGGCTGGAGGTGGTTTGGCGTGCTCTGGCCTTCTTGAGGGCATCTTTGGCGAGTTGCTGGTTCTTCATGATCTGGGAAGCAATCTCGTCTGCTACTGGTACTGAAGTGGGGAGAACTCTGACGTTTGGGAGGAGGTTTGGTATTCTGCCAAAGGTGATTTCGAAGGGAGAGAGTTCTGTGCTATCACTGGGGGCTGCATTGATT
>QFET01005912.1:0-63241 GCA_003316355.1 Tuber calosporum | reverse complement strand
GGGTGTAGGGCGAGGGGTAGAAGGCCCTCTCAGACCCTCTATTAGCTAAGAATAGATGAACATGTAAGAGAAGGGAGGAGGGGTGCTCAGGGGCGGTGGTTATAACTACAGAGTAGGAGTGTTTGAGGAGTGAGGCCATGACCGAAATATATAACCTAGCAGGCAGGACTGCAACACAAGGGATTTAAGGATCGACATACAGAGAGGGGAGATGAGGTCATATTCAGTGTCAGGGAGGTAGAGGGATGGTACAAAGTGTATCAGGATGTGAACGTTTGTGTGAGCCAGGCGGAATTGGAGATAGGGGTTGTCGTCTACGGGGAAAGCTTAATTGAGGCACGTGTTGAGGGGCTCATAATTGAGCTCGTCTAGGAGGGCATGGACCTGGCTATTGAGGACAGTTAAGGTGACAGACCCTTGATAGTTAACAGAGGCCTTGAATCCAGGGTGGAGGGTGGAGTTTGCATCAATTAATATAGAGGTGCCAAGGTCAGGGAATAGACCAGATATAACTGGTGCATCAGGATGAGGGTTATTAAGAAAAGGGGGACGAAGAACCTGTCAACGGCAGTGGTAAGGTAGGAAGAAGAGGGCAATTGTTGTGATTGATGGTAGGGGGAGCCAGACAAGTAGGACCCATGGGGTTGTTGGGGAGGCAACTTCTGCTACAAACTTGGTAGCAGAGTGAGAGCTTGTTGGAGACTTTATCTTATTCATTCTCTCTTCTACAATAAGGGTATTGGAGGGGGCTGAAGTATGACCGACGCTGAATTATCGCCCGAGAAACCATGAATTACATTAGGGGTCTATCAGTGGCAGGGGCAGGAGGTTGGGGAAGAGTGTCAAAGGGGGTGCGTGGGCCTCTCTGTGGTGTGCGAGGACAGGCAGGAATAGCGGAGGCCGTAATAGATGTAGAACGGGGGGCTAGTTTGATACTATAGGGTAGGTCATGTAGCTCAAAATGGATTAAGGAGAGTCTGGGGGCAGCAGGGACTGTAGAGAGCGTGGACATGTGTAAGTTAGGACAGATATGTGCAACTGCAGAGAAAACGGATTCAAGCTGGGCGCCAAGGGGAGAAATTGAAAGAAGGGCACTGCAGAGGAGAGTGATCGAGGTAATCCCACTTGTGTGGACGTCATCGAGGCAAGAGGGAAAGATTATAGTAACTTGAGTGGGTGAGGAGTTGATAACTTACTTGCTCTCATCAAGGACAGAGGAGAGATAGCTGAGGTAGGGGGGATTAACCACAGTGGAGGCAAGGGCTTAGGGCGGTGCAAGAGAGGAGGCGAAAATAATGTATAAGGGGGACAGGCTTGTGGCATAACCAGTCCTAGACTACACAAGGACCGAAGCAAGTAAAGGTATTAGAGGGTTTGTGAGTCCAAAGTACACTTTTGGTGGAGTGGTGCAAAATGAAGGGGAAGGAAAAGAGGGGAAGTGAAGTGTCTCCTAGCTACAGGCCATTTTTTATTTTATTGTATTTGATTTTATTTTATTTCATGTATTGCTTATTGAGGTACAAGGACACAAGTGCATCGTGAAATATGTTGTAAAGAAAACCTTAAATCTAAGACGGATTAACAAAGGAACTAACACCTCATAAAGCTCCTAAGTATGCCTCGAACAAGTCATGTCACAACATATGGTTAATCATAGAAGATAAAAGAAACAATCCAATTCTCAAAAGTCAAGTTACAGCTAGGAATGAAAAATATGGCTTCTATAGCCCCACAAGTGAACCAAGAGGACGAAAACAGTAGCCAAAGAGGCAGAGGCAAAGAGGAAGACAAACGGAGGGGGGCCACAGTAGATGCAGGGGAATAGGGCAAATCATGGGTGAAGGAGAGCCGTGCCCAGGTGCAGGCATGTAAGGTACGAAATCAGGGCCAAAGTCATGGATAAAGCAGACAAGGGCGACAAGGAGTGGGAGAGAAGACCAAAGAGGTGCCTAATGTGCAATGTATGTTATGCCTAGGAGGAGGCTGGACTTTTCCAGGAGCACAAAAGGGTAGTCGAGGGTAGTGTGGCTGAAAGTCTCATGCTCATCCCCACAGCGGAGACAAAGGGTAGAGAGCACAGACAATAAACCAGGATGGGTTGACTGTAAGGTTGCTCGTGTGGGACCACATCTGATGACTACGTCTAGTAATAAACTTACATAGGCCCATGCAAGGGGGAGATGACAGATGCCAGGGCAACCAACTGTACTCAGTTAGGTGTGCCCTGATAAGCCACTTTTGGAGGAACAAATTGTGGGCCCTTCCGGCGGAGAACGCGATTAGTTGAAGCCATGGTGGCAGCGTGTTGGAGAGGAGTTAGAAACGACAAGAGGTAACTCTTAATCAGCCGAGTGTAGGAAAGCGACCCCTGGAGTTGTATTGCCAGATAGGCCAGTGCATGAATAGGGGGGTGGGTGCTTACTAGGATGGAGTGCTTTGCAGTCCGCCAGTGCAGCGGCATGACATTGGGCTGAAGGCGACTATAGCGAGGGCTTGAGGAAGCTAACGTGTGGAAATGTAGAAGCGAGGGGAAGTCAGGAGGGAGACCTGGATCAGCTTGACTAGCAGAGCGAAGAAGGCATGCCAGACGCAGTGTAGCCAGCTGCCGTCAATGCCTGGCCAGTAAGGCCACTGGGGGTGGATAGGTCTCCGCCGAGAGGAGAGTGATAGGGGCAGATCGCAAGCAGTTGGTAACCTATCATTGAATGGAGCCTCAAAAAACCCACATGCGATCCAGTACAGAGCGGAAGGGGACCTCCAGGTCAGCCTGATTGAGGAGAATAGGAGGTAGGAGAGAAACTGTGAGCCTGTCACACAGGTCTGGTGAGAGCCCAGACTCTGAGGGAGAAAGTAACTTAATGGTGGAGAAAGCACCGCGGGCACGGGACAGACGAGGGGAGAAGTTAGATTAAGTGGAGAGGGATATGGTGAACCAGTAGCTAAGAGAACAGACTTGGGACTGTGGGGAAAAAAGGAGACCATGAATAGCAATAGGGGAAGTATCTAAAGCCCCACGCTGAAGTGGAGTCCTCCTGTATATTAGTTCAGTCTTAGGGACAGATAAATGAAACACTGTACCTTTAGGTCCTCCTCCCCAGTTGGGTATAAATAAGCTGCAGAGAGCCATTATTGCACTGGTAAGAAGGAAAGGATACTGTAATAGCGAACTTAAGAATATAGGAAAGAATAAACCCTAGGTACTAAAAAATGTAGAGTTGAAACATAAATAACAAACAACAAAAGTGACAAAGAAGACGCCTGCCGAGTACCCAGAGAAACAGGGGAAAAGGTTCCTGTTGAACACTTAAACAAAAAGGACCATGTGCGCTAAGTGACACAACACCTGACCCCATGCCGCAAGAACATAGTTAATCCCTTTACGCTTAAGAGATTAGGCCATGAGACACGGGTCATCGTGGTCAAACCCCCACTGGATTTCCTTAATAGTTTAGACCCCTTGAGGCACGGGCGTTGAAAAGAACGCTTTTTCCAACCCAGGAGGCACAGGCGTCAACTGAGAAGAGACCATCTAGAGACTTGCACGGCTTGGGTATAAGCTGACCAACGGCACTTGGAATAGGCAGGAGGTGGGACACAACATCCCTTTCCAAAATCAAGGATACAGGACCAGATGGATAATGATGTGAATGGATAATGGAGAATCATAGGAGGGGTTGCCTGGCTTATCCAAGATAACGCCATTGGCCTTTTCGATGGAGTGGGGATGGAAGATAAACAAAAGGAGAGGGCCAAGAATGGACCTGTGGATGAGGGGTTTAGTGGTAAGCACTCTTTTCCAAAAAGAGTAATAGATCGTGTCGGGTGCAGGGCTAGAAAAGGAGCATGAAAGAATAAGGTTCGAAGCTACTTCCTCAGGTGGAAGAGGGGGGCAGTCCCCATAACGACGCAGGATGGAGGGGAGGGATACAATAGGCGCAAGGGCGAAAGAAATGGCCAAGGAGGGCCTTGTTCATGCCCTCTGGCGTATCAGCCCCAGGGAATTAGTTTAACTGGGTGGTAGGCTGGCCTATTGCCAGACTTGTAGTTATACATATACTACGGGGCAGCGTGTACATTTTGGCGGGAGAGGTGCCAGGAGACACTGCTTGACCCTTGGGTTTGCACTTTCTCCTGCTGTCCCTTCCGACCACCTACCAGTGGGTGCCAACAGTCAGGTTTTCTGAGAACGGAGGAGTGGAGGGGTCAAACCCATGGTTGACAAGAGGGGGGCAGAGGTAGAAAATGATGCAGCCGGGGGAGAGATGCCATGGGGCTAGGGTGGTGTAACAGGAGCAAGGAAACAAGGACTTTCAGGAGGGCCAAGTAGACCACTGGCTGATGAGCTAACCAAAGGACCACGAGGTTGTGGGATAACGGGCAGGGGGTGGCTGGCCAGATGTGACATGTCATAAAGAGAGGAATCCAGGGAGGCAAGGTGAGAGAGGAAGGTGTCTAACCCCGCCACTTGAAAGGTGGTTACAGCGGCAGGCCTGTCCCGAACATGAGAGGAGAGCTCTTCCAGCCTTATGTTGGCAGCAACAAGGCAGTCAAGGGCGAGGCACACAAGAGGGAGGAGAAAGATTTCAGCCGTGGAGAAGGTAGACAAGTCATAGGTAGAGAGGGGTGGCAGCTGTCCTGCATGCAATTTGATGACGGAGAAGGTTTCATGGAGGAAATAAAAGATGAAGGAGGAGTTCACAAGGAGGGCAGGGTAGGTAGAGTCTTCAAGATAGAGGGCAGGTGAGGAAGGAACTGAGGGGGGATGACAAGGCTAAATAGTATCCACATATGAACCCTCTGCCTAAGTAAGGGCAGAAAAGAGCTGTTTGTGAAGTTAAATTAGTAAACCGAGGTGTTGAATATGTAGGGGCAGGAAAATAGGGGAAGTGGAGGGTGTCCTAGAATCTGGCCATTTTGCTTTTTTTCTTTTTTCTTTTTTCTTTTTTTTTCTTTTTTTATATCATATATTCGTTGTTAAGGTACAAAAACTTGAATGCAGTGCTAGCTATGGCATAAATAAAACATTAATTCCAAAAACCAAACACAAAGGAAACCAACGTTACATAAAGGTACAACTGGACAGCAAACTATCTATGAACCTCATATGGTAAACTCAAATAAGCAAAAAACCACCCCAGGAAACATACTGAAACAAAGTGATCAGGTAAGGAAAGGCCACTAGTTTTTAGGAACTTTTGGACAATATAAGGGGGTGGGCAGAGGAGCCTAAGGGGGTAGAGTCGACCAAAGGTGGCGGATATAAAGGTGGGTATAGCTGTATTTCAGAGGGAAGGCCAATCTGTGTCTCCTGTAAGTAGGGGACCAGGTGGAGCAGGTGTAGTATAGAGGTCGAGATGGGGTTGTCTGTGCCTATCCTCTTGACACCTGGGAGGTTACGTCTGCAGGCATCAGTGTTGGCCGTTAAAGACCGAATGGCATGCTGTAAGTCTTCGCTGTGGTCCCAGCAACCTGGACAGAGGGTGGGATTCCCTTCCGAGCACCAGGAGGTATGAAAAGCTAGGTAGCTCTTATGGGCATTCTTTTGGTTAATGCCAGCCAGTATGAACTTGCCCTAGCCCAGTAAAGCGTGTGGGGACAGGGACTGTCTGTAGAGGTAGTCTGTAAGGGGAGGATAGGCCTCTCCTCAGTCATTTATGAGGGTCTGGTGGACCCACCTCCTAAGGTCAGTGTAGATAGCATGCATAGCAGGTAGCGTGGGGAGAGAAGGACAGGTGGGTGCGAGATCTGGGCATGGTATGGGTGCGAAGGGCAAGGACCCCAGGATGGGAAGGATCAATGGGGACATCGCATCCACGGAGAGGTGGGTGCAGTCAGTCGGGCAGGAAGGAGCAGTTTTGCAGTAGGGAGGGTTGACATTGGGCTGGAGGGGCCATTTCAGGTGATTCCTTGAGTCTGGAGCACAAGGCTATATGAGGGAGGGAAAGTCCTAGGGATCTGGCATGCGGCTGGGTTGACGGTGAGTGGGGTGCATACCAGTCTGAGCACAGCTACCCTAGGGCCATAGGCGCACAGCAGCGCGATCTGAGGGAGGCAGTTCAAAAGGGAGAGGACAAAGAGTCTGGTATACTGAAAGCAATTCGACACCCAACTTTGTATCTGGATCCAGAAGACGTCGATGTGCCATAGCATTCCGCGGTAGGGTATAAAGAGGTCTGCCCTATAGGTAAGGATGTGGATGAGGAGGGAGACCGGAAGGCGGTGGCACAGCAGGGAGCAGAGGTCAGCCCCTTCTAGGAAAAGCCTACGAAGGGTGGTGAAGACTCCTTGAGCGAGGGCGAATCATTTGGAGAAGTGAGTTGATGTCGAAAGGGAAGGGGTGAGCCAGTAGCCCAGCTCCTAAGGGTGTTGACGGGAAGGAAGACCTGTCCATTCAAGTGTATGGTGATGATGCAAGGTGAGACCCGCTGTTTCTTGGTGCTCTTGTGAATTAGCTACATATTGGGGATTGAGAAGGGAACATTGCCCTCTGCTCTGCGACGTTTGAACTGGCAAAAGGTTTCCTGCTACAGCTGAACATTCCGGCAATAGGACGAAGATGATACTGTCAAAGCAAAATCATCAATATAGGAAAGAATAAAGCCCCTGGAAAGGGAGAAAAGAAGGGAAGAAACATAAATATACAAAAGCAATGGAGATACAGGAGACCCCTTACGGTTGCTAATGGAAGCGGAAGAAAAAAGTTCCTGGTTAGGCCTAAAAGAGAAGACGGCAGGTGTGGCCAGTAAGAAAGGACATGACCCCGGAGATAAGGTAGTGGTTGATCCCTTTTTTCCTGAATACAGGGGAGGGAAAGTAAGGATCCACCATTAAAAAGACCCCCTTTGATATCCAGGAAGAGGGAGGAGACGCAGATGGCGGGGTGGTGTTGGGTGTGCACTGTGTGTGCGAGGGTGGTGACCTCATCAAAATAGGAAAGGCCCTCATGGGAGCCATATTGGTACGAACTGAGGAGTCCACTGGCCCTGGTATTGAGGCCGAGTCGAGAGGTGAAAATTGTCTCCAAAACCTTAGACTGAGTCTCTAGAAGCGTGATGACCCTCAAGGCGGCTGGGGTGTCGTAACATAGCTTTTCTGGATTGTCCAGTACCACACTGTTGGCCATTATAAGTGAAGCGGAGTGGAACACATGGTGGAGAAAAGGGGAGAGGAGGGAAACTAATAAAGAAGGGGTGGTGCAGTGGACCACTTTCCTTACCCCATAAGGGAAGATCAGTACCTGGCGCTGAAGAGGAGGAGAAGGCCCAGAGGGTTGAAGAGATCTTATCTGAGGACTAATGAGGGGCATCAGAGTAGGGGCGTAGGTTGGAGGGTGCCCAGAGCGAGCGACGAGATGGGACGTAGTGGTTAAGGAAAGCGTTATAGATGGACTTGGGAGTGTCAGTCCCTGGGTGGGTCGGCAAGGGAGTGGTGGGGGAACCTAGGGTTAGCTATTTGGTGGCCCAGAGGGAATTGGGAGGGGTGTTCAGGGGGAGGCAGGTCCTGTTAGCCTGTTTTGCCTTCTTTATGGCCTTGTAGTACCCAAGGCGGACAAGGTTGACACCAAAGAAGTCTCCGTTGGAACGGAGAGACTGGGCCTTACGTGTAGGGCAGTGATGTTCTTGCCTCAGAGTAGAAAGGAGGGGTGACCATCAGGGCTTGGCCCTAGGGGAGAGGAGCGAGAGGGAGGTATGGTTGGAATAAAGTAGTGAACCCGACAGATGTTGTTGTTGAACTATGCGGAGAGTGAAGCGGCTGTTGGGAGGCAGGGGGTGTCAGGTACTGTCTGCTTTTCAAGCAGGGGCGAGAGTGTGGCCCAGTCAGTCAAGGCCTAGTTGGGGTGGGGAGGTGGTTACTTGTCTTTAGGATGCCAAAAGGAGACCAATATGGTGACATGGTCTGAGCCAGTTGAGGGGAGGGGATTGCTCCAAGAAGAGAAAAAAGTAAATGAACTTGGAGAGGCAAAAGCAAGATCTAATCCATAGGGTCTGGCTCCGGAAGCCAAGGCGAGGCAGGTGAAGACCCAACGGTTATTCAAGAGCTGATAGCCGATCACAGCCGCCCTTCGGAAGTAAGGATATGAAACATCTAACTCGGTGGGAGAGTGGGCCCAGAGCGGGTCACAGGAGGGGTGGTGATTGTTAAAATCGTCTATGGAAGGAATAGGAAACCCATCCAGAGAAAACAACTCAAGAGGGGAAATAGTATGCGAAAAGGAAACACAGCGGGGAAGTGAGTATGAGTTCAGTATCCGGAGGCATGCACTAGAAAACTCGAATAGTCTATCTATTTGGAAAAGGTTACTGCCTATAGTTTCTGATCTCCCTAAGAAAACGGGAAGTATGACGCCCCTAGATTTTAAGCCAGAGGTAACATAACAGTCAACCGGTCGAGTTTCAGAATATGAACAAGGGGGTGAAAAGGACCTCAAACCAGTAAAGGTGGTAACACGACCTTGGAAAACAGTGGGATCCTGTATGCCGACCTGGGTAATGGTAAAGGAAAGTTCAACTGAAAAATTAAAAAAGGAAGAAAAGATATCCCTGCTACCATGAGAGTTATGTTAAGCAAGGGAGAAAAAGGACGAGGGCCAAGGGCCCTCATGCAAAGGAGAGGTAGTGGTGTAATCGATAACTGGGATGAGCCCATAGGATCGCGTGGGTCATGATAAGGCTAGGCGCCACCTGGCTGGTTGAGGCACCGTGCCGGGAGGAGGACTTAGACATGCCAGGGGCGGACTGGGCTGGCCTCATCGGCCTGAGAGTGGTAAGTCAAGGCAGGACCAAAGTGTCCAGGAGGGGGAGTGGAGGGAAGGGAGACTGATGTGGAGCCAGGTTTGAGATCTTGCAAGACGTCCATCTCATGATCATCTACGGTGGGCTATGAGGGAGACAGAGCAGGGAGGGGAGGGCTGGACATGGAGGGGCAGTCAGGAGCGCCAGAAGAGTGAGCCCCGTTGCAGTTTGGGTAGAAACAGGCGAGGTAAGGCAGCAGCTGAGTACGGCTTTGCTGATGCCCTACTTGCGGCACAAGGGATCTGAGCATCCATGGTCTACTCTCGTGTGGTGGAGAGAGCAAAATGGGCAGACTGTGTGGAGTGTTTTGCACCGTGGGGCCACATGCCCAAACACCCTGCAGTTGTGACATTGTGTATAGGGAGAGGAGGAGAACCCCCTTGCAGACCACCTATTGGCTAAGGAGAGCGGAACATGTAGTTGTAGGGAGGAGGAGTCCTCAAGAGTGCATGTTATAATTAGCAATCAAGAGTGTTTAAGAAGCCTCTAGGCACGGTCCCTATTGAGGAACCTAGCTGATGGGATAGGGACACCAGTGCAGTTAAAGATCGAGATTGGGAGGCGGGAGAACATGTCCTCCTCATTCTCGTGGAAGCATGTGGAGGGAACAGAGTGGATCGTATTCTGAATAGCTGTCGGTGCTGGGCAGGATGGGTGCCAGGGGTTTTCCACCTCTGGAAATGCTTTTTGAGGCGCCTGGTAAGTGCCTCAAAATAACGGCCGGGAGAGAGGCGCAGGCCATGGCCATCAATGCCAGTGAGGGGGACAGAGCCACAGTCATTGACAGGGACCTTGAAGCCATGGGGAAGGGCGGAGTTTGCATCAACCAGTACCAAGTCTCCCAGGTCTGGAAGGAGGCTAGATAGGACAGGTGGTTCGGGGTGGAGGGCTGGTAAGCAAACGGGGGCGTAAACTCAGCGAGCTGCTGTACTTAGTGTGGGTGCAGAGGGTGTTATTTGTGATTGAGCGGAGCGGGAGCCAGGGGTGGAGGAGGAGGAATGGGTTTAGTTGGTAGCTGCTGCAGCGACCTTGGCTGGTGAGGGAGGGCTATCTGGGGACTTTGTCCTATTCCTTCTGCCTATCAAGATATGGGCATAAGAGGGGGCGGAAGCATCACAGTCGCGTAACTGATCGCCAGAGAAACCATTGATGACTAGGGGGGTGCCTTCAGTAGCAGGGACAAAGGGAGGGGAGTAGGGGCAAATGGGGACACTGGGCACCTCAGGGTCATGTCAGTACTCGGAGGGATAGTGGTAGGAGTAGTGGTGGTGGAAGGAGGAGCATGAGTGACACTGTGGGCCAAGTCACAAAGCTGAGAAAGGATTCAGGCCAGACTGGAGGCCGCAGGACCAGCTATAAGGGTATAGTTAGGTAAGCCTGCTCTGAGAAGTGGGACTGCTGTGGAGAGGGAGTCAAGCTGGGCACCAAGGGGTGAAATTGAATGGCGGGTGCCATACGGAAGCGAGATCAAGGTGATATCTCCTGTGTAAAGGTCATCGAGGCCGGAGGTAGAGAGGGAGGTTACCTGAGTGGAGGAGAATTTGATGACTTCCTTGGTTTCGTTAAGGAAGGAGGTGGGGAACCTCTGGTGGGGCGGGATGTCCCGCCTGGAAGCAGTCGCTTTGGGTTCTGTATGAGCAGTGGCCAAGATAGGGGGAGGAGGGGGACCGGCTTGTGCCAGCACCAGGCTGAGGTACTCAAGAACATAAGCCAGGGGCGGTGTGGGTGCGATCATGGAAACTGAGTACACTTTTGACGTGGTAGTGCAAAATGTAGGGGCAGGGAAATGGAGGAAGCGAAGTGTGTCCTAGATACTGGTCACCTAACGGTCCATATATAGTTACTCATCCCTTATGCCTATCCTGGTGACTCATGTTTATAAGTCACACGCCCTCTATTACTCATAGTGAGTGATACTATGAAATCCATTAGCTATCTCTCCAGAATCAACTGCACAACGTTTAAAAACCAATAGTGACTAATACAACCAGTCTGGTGCCCACAAGTGGTCCTTTGTTCAAAACCCTTTCTCATAATATGAGTTTTGTGTGACACTCATTACATCACAAGACTTACAAGTGTCAGTCATGCTCACAATCAATCAATAATATGAAACAATAAGAATACTATAGTACTTCATGTGAAAACCCCATGACAATTATTGAGTCATAGTGCGAAGTCCAACTGCCTTATAACACATAAATATAAGACATGTGAAATCCTTCCTTGCTAAGTAATCAATTGTGACTTTAGCTCCCCTCTCCGATTAGCCTGAGGGGTATCAGGCTCAAAGTCCTATCCTTCTCGGGATTTCACCAAACCTGCGCAATTCAAGGTTTAAAATCTGAACCAGTGGTTCAGGATACGGCTAACTATTCCGGACATGTTAAAAGCTTTGGTTCCCCATCCTAAGCATTGACGCTCAGTTGTTAAACATCCTCTCGTAAGTACATACATCCACTCTTTGATTTTAAATTGGGGGTTCGAATGTGTCAAGTTGGTTTCATAACCCCCCAATTTGTCCTTCCAGATTTCCAACATCTGGACTAGTATCTGTTTCAATATTTTCACCCTCCTCTCTCCTCAACCTTGTCCTCACAGTTGCCATCCTCTACATTAAGTGTGGATTATTTTAGTATAGTAGTGCTGCCACCCCTTGCTTTTTGGTTAAAACACTGCATCAATTTTGTCCTGTAGATTTATATGGTAGTTGTCCCTGAAGTAGTGGACCCAGGGCGTTTCCTTGTGGGGTTATTGTTAGTGTAATTTTGGTTGTTTAGGAATCCAATTAGATCTTTCCTTAGCTCGTATATGAATAGGACAGTGCTCGTCATAGCTAGCAGTCCATGAAAGAGCATCATGTTTTGCCTCTTTTGGTCATCCCTGCTGCCTTACATATGGGGTGCTGGTTGGTATGTTAGTTATTTAACTATTGCCACAACCGTCACTGTCTGCCAAGGTTGTTTATTCCATTGATGTTCCTCGATTGGGTTTGGTCTTGACTATTTCCCATTCGAGTTTTTCTACGGCACTGCTGATAGTAGCATTCAATGGCAATACTGGCATTGTGGAAATTCTCTACAGGGTACTAACCCTTGTCCTGTTGTGGTGAGTAGTCAGTCCTATTGACTCTGTCTTGTAGTCATCTTCAGTGCATGTGTGAATCAATGATTTCATCAAGTTCCTAGTCGCTTTCTCCTTCTATTTCGATAGGAGGTGGTGGTGATTGTCATTGTAAGGGGAAATTATTTTTCTGATTGGGTTTGAGAAGTGAGGTGTCTAAGGTGTTGTGGACTATCATCTGTTAGGATAAGGGCAATTTATACGCACGTGTGCCCACCTACATAAGGATCTTGAATGGTCCTATGTTCTTGATATACAGCTTCTTGCATGGTCTCGTGGTCGTGATGATCCTTGAGAGTTACCAAACTATATGACAGGACTTGAAATTCAGATCAGGCTTTCGGTACTGATCGTATTTTTCGTTCTGTTGTAACTGTGCTCTGACTATTTCCTGACGTAGGATGCTGTGAAGCAGACACATCTCTTCCTTATGTGTCTTTTGTTTTGGTATCATGTGGGCAATTGCCTAATTCTCCTGGTGGTGGCTATAATTTCCTAGAATGGTGTGGTCTTTATAGTTTCTTGACTTGCGTTGTTGGATGTGAATTCCACCAAGAGTAGTAGGTTGGCCCAGTCTTCTTGTTAATAGTTGATGTAGGTGTGTGGGTACTGTTCTAATATCTCATATGTCCTTTCAGTTTGTGCAACAGTTTGAGGAAGGAAAGCTGTAGTCAACCTACATTCTAATAATAATCATTTCGGCGCTTCTCTCTCCATAGGTCCGATCTGAATAAGGTTCCTTGATCCGTGATAATATCCTGTGTCTCTCCTTGTATGAGACATATTTTCCACAGCAATATTTGCACAAAGTCTTTAATATTCATATCCTTGTTCAATGTATGATATGACTCATTTTGGTTAATTGGTCGATTATTACCAGTTTGGCGTCATAGCTGGCTGACATCAGAAAGTCAATAATAAAGTCAATTGCAATTGACTTCCATGCTTCGTGTGGGGTTTTGTTTTGCTGCCATAAGCCATATAGTGCTGGCCAGATTGGTTTCCTCCTTTGGGAGGTATCGCTGTTCAAGACATATTGTTTGATATAGTCTCTCACCTTTTGCCAATAATATTGCTTGGCTAGGAGGGTGGTAGTCTTGCTTGTTTCCCAATAAGCGGTATTTGGTGCATACTGGCTTTGTTGTATTTTCTTTGTCCTTGTCGCTTCTTCTTCGGGGACTCAAATTTTTACTTAATTCAAAATATATCCTTCCTTCCCTTAGGATGCACCAAGTTCCACTCCCTTTATCTGCTTGTCTCCTCTTCCCAGGCCATCATGGATTGCCTTTATCTGTTTAATGGCTTTCCTTGCTTGTCGGAATCCTGTTTCCATTTCTGTAAACTTTACTACTTCGGTTGCTTTAAAGTAGTATTCCGTTGGTCCCAGGAACTTCTATTTCAGTTAAATCCATTGGTCGTCTTTTAAGTCTATCTCTATCGCTCTTCTCGTTATGGCATCTGGCTCTCCTCATTCTTTCCCACGTAGGTATTTTATCATGAATTCCTATTGGCTAAGTGTTTCGCTTCTGCCAATTTGTCGATCATCGAGTTCCTTTATATTGCTGAAGGGTACCAGATTCTTCTGGTTGATAAGTATCAAATCTCAATTTTGACATCCTTTTGCACATCCATTCCGATCATTTAGTGCTTGCACAATTCCTAACAGCCCTTTATCGTGTATGTCATAGTTGAATTCTGGGCGTGAGATTGATTTTGTATGGTTTGCCACTAGTCGCCATTTTCCATCCTTCGCATTCGCTGATAATATGCCTGAGGTTACATATTTTGATGCATTAGTTGTTATCATGATCTCTTTCTCGTGATCAGAATGTACCAATAGAGGAGCCGATGTCAGCCATCCATTTAAGTAGTCTAATGTTTTTTGTTGTTGTTCGGTCCAGTTCTACTTAACATTTTTTTCGGTAAGTTGATATATGGGTTTAAATATATGACTGAACCCTTCTATAAATGGTCGATAGAAGTTGCAGAATCCCACAAAGCCTTCTATGGCTGTTATGGTTTGTGGTAGCTTCCATTCCCCTATGTCCACGGAATCGACGGGGTTGACAATTACTTCCTTTCAATCGATGATGAATCCTAGGTAATTCGTTTAGTTCTTATTGAACTTATTCTTGGATAGCTAGGGTGTGAGTCATTCTTTCCTTAAGGCTTGCAGCACCAGGGGGGCTTGTATTCAGTTTTGTACCAGGTTATGTGAATATATCAGGATATTGTCTAGGTAGACTTTGCAACGGATATCTTGGCATCGACCCAGGATTCGCTTCACACTTGTTTGCAACGCTGCAGGAGCATTATTGAGCCCAAATGGGATCACCATATCATTGTATGTCTAGTATTTTGTTTTAAATGTTCTCAGCTATTTGTCCCAATCCTTGATCATGATGTTGTGCAAAGGGGTCCAAATGTCCAATTTTGTGAAGCTTTCGTCTTCTTGAAGCTGGTCCAGTGATTCCACTAATGCTGGTAGGGAATATGATTTTCCTTTAGTGACTTCGTTAACTTCAATGAGATCCGCAATTTATCATGTTTCTTATTCATAAACAGGATTGGAGATCCACTATTTGCGTCCGCGACACCTAGGCACACTCTGTCTTTGTTGACCCCGATGAATTCCCACATTTCGTCCCCTAATTTTCCCCCAATGGGTATAGTTTTTTAGCTGGTACGATTTCTCATATAATAGGTCAATCTCTAAATTAAGCTTTTGGACGAAGTAGAGGTAGCTGTATTTCTTCCCCTTTTTTGAGCATGTGCAGGTACTGATAATATTACCTGAGTACAAAGTTTCTGCTTTTCTGTTTTTCGTGTCCTTTCTTAGCCTTGATGGCTAACTCGGTCCTGATGTTGGTTGCTACAATCAGGCTTGTGTGATTTACTATGTAATCTCATTTGAGGATCTCTGTAACCAGGCTTCTACGATAGAACCTTACGAAGGTGATGGCGGAGATATCTTTGATCTTGTGTCTTTTGTGTTCTAGTTTGTCAGTACTTCTAAACCCGGCTTCGCCTATTATAGTACTAGCTTATTGCTCTACTTCTTCCTTTGTCATATGACAATCTTTGCATACAATAACTGTGAGACTCTGCTTCCTGGCTTAACGGTATAGTAGTCTTTTCCCAGGTTATCCAAACAACCTTAATTTCCCTAGTATAATACTCCTAGATTACTCAATGGTTGATTGTAAGTAGATGTTTAACTGCCAACGTGGTGCATGGAGCAATCCGCCCATTACTGGCTTACGGCAGTTGGATAACTATCCTGGTACAGAGATACATTTGGTCTTTTGATAGTATTGTCACTTTCTCGCTCAGATAAAGGTCGTGTCCTGCTGCCATTGCTGATCCCTTGGGAGGGATTGTTGCTCTTTCGTTTACTCTTTGTATTTTGATGTTCTGGACATCTTTTGCCTAGAACTTGGAGAAATGTATAGTTGAATTCTCTTCCTAGGATTATGCTTTAGGAACTAGGTCCAATACTAGCGAGCTTTATAAGTATACTGTTGTACACATCTCGCTATCGAAAGTAATCTAGGTGTTTTCCTAATTGAGCTTGGTGTTGTGTCTTCTTGACCAAGGAAGGTAGGAAACTTTCTATTAGTAGGGCAAATCTGCGATTTGGAAGGTTGCCACTTCCCTGCCGCTGCCAATGTCTATAACTACTTTCGCTATATGAGTAATAGGTCGCTTAGCCTTTGGCTCCCTATCCGCCATTTAGATTTCCCTTATTGGTTTTCCTTTCTTCATTTATATGCCGTGTCGCAGTGAGAATTCTTTGTTAATAAAGTATTCTATATCGCCTGAGTCAATCATACCGTTAGTGATCACTGTCCTTTCCTTGCCATGTAAACCATTGTGAGTAAGGCAGGGTCTTTTTTCTAGTGCTAGTGTTTCCGTATTTGTCACTGCCTTGTAGCTGTTAGCCATTCTGATGGTTTTGCTTCTGTAGTCCAGCATAAAATCTCATCCAGGGTAATTTCAACATTTCCCGACTCCTCTAGTGCCTCACAAGTCTCTATCTCGAGTAGGTTGGTTTGTCATTTCCCTTAGTTATTGTTAGTGTTGCGGTTGAACCGCTGGCTATAGTCCCTCTCATCCCTTACCCCTATGCAGTCACTCATTCTATGCTAGGTCTTGTGCATCTCAAGCATAGGTTGTAGTCTCTTCTTTGTGTAAATTTTCCGCGTGAGAGGTTTAGACGGCGAGGTCTTTTGCTCCCATCCAAGGTCATTTGGTCATCTCGAGTTTCAACATTGTTGCCAGTTCTCTAGGTTCCACTATCATTCTTAGGCTTCTCCTGTTATCCAGTTAAGGTACACTAGTACCCTTGAAGACGTGTGATCAGATTGATTTAGCATTCTTTGTCAATTTCCCATGCTGCAAGGGTATCGACACTCGCAGCAACCATGTGGTCCGCTGCCCCTACGTCATAAACCATTCAGTTAATTCCTTTAAGCATCTTGCATCTCTGTGGTCTGTTCTCCTCATTCACCTCCCTATCTGTGCAGCCAAAGTCATTCTAGTATTAAGTAACTGGTTCCTTGCCTTGCCTCAAGCGGTCAAGCTTTATCCCCACTGTACTTTCCACATCCATATACCCTTAGTAGTCTTTGCGGGCAGTAGTGAATTCCTCCTATGTAGTCCTGGTCACAGGCTTGCGTCCTTCTGCAAATGGAGATATCCAGCTTGGTGCTGCATCCCTTATCTAGTTTTGGACGTAGGTGTTGTGTTCTGTAGGTAGTGTTTCTTGTGTCTCTTTAGAGTATAATTCACATTGTACTTAGAAAGTACGGAGTTTGGTCCATATTCCATGTAGGTACAAGAGTTACAAAAGCTTAATCCTATTATTGTTTATTTCTCTTTAGTTGTTGATCAGGGTCAGGATTTCTAAGAACTATGCAGTTGTGAATCGTGCAAGTTCAATGCATGCTCCACTTCCAGTAGTTTATGGTCATGGGGTGGACGTTCTATCTGGTCTTGTTATTTCAGGTACCTGAGATTCGACTGCAGAGGCAGGCTTAGGCGTACCTAGACTTAAGGTCCTCTGTGACAGACTTCTGCATAGGTGTACGCTGTGTGCTTGTTCGCATGCTCCTCTGAGTGTTGCAAGATCATTTTTCACTCTGTGAGGTTGATGTCGTTGTCGGTAAAGTCGTGGGTTTTTTAGTTCGGTGCCACCTAAGCGACACAACAAATCTTATCATCCTATTCTGTCACCTGACTTGTAACTGGTAACTACTTCTCTGTACCCTAGATGAAGAACACCACACCCTCCTTATAGTGCTGCATGGGGTGTGGCGCTAATTTCAGCCACTAAGGTAGGACTACTATGGCAACCAGTAGTACTAAGTGGAGATCAACTATTGCTCTTAGGCCTATGCCTACATTTCATTAAGAGCAGAAACCCTATGGTTCATATTGCACAACGTCAATAGACCAGCGGAGAGGCAAAGTCATAAAGTAATTATATAGAAAAGAGCTTGGATGCTTGGGTCAAGATTTCTAGCTAAAGGCCATTTTCCTTGTTTCTTTTTTCTCTTTTTTATTATATAATGGATTGCTTGATAAGAGACGGGAAGTCCCATGCATAGTGAGATATGAAGTAAAGAAAACCTTAAATCCAAAAAGAAGAAACAAAGGGAAGAACAAGTTGAGAGAACTAACTATTGCTTAGCTTAAGATACATGACCAAACACCGTTAACCAACGAAAGTAAACGAAACAAACCAACACCCGTAAGATCCAAACTGCAACCAAAAAGGAAAGATTTACCATCCTGAGCACCAGAGCCGAACCAAAGTAGATGAAAACATTACCTACTTACCTCAAGGGGGAGTAGAAGGAAAAAGGTGACCAGTCAAGGAGGAGCTACTGGAAGAGTAGAACATCATCGGGGAAGGGGAGCAGTGCCTAGGGGGAGGCATGAGTGTGGGGATAGGGTACCAGTCTTGCAGATAAAGTGACCATTGAGAATATGAAGCGTTAGATATGACCACAGGGGGGGCCTGAGTTCCATTCTTAGAAACAGCCAGGAGAAGGAGTGACCGTTAAGGGATTGTTGCGGGACAAAGGAGGATCGCATTGCTCAACATCTCATCCTCATCCATTGAACTTGGCTAGAGGTTATCGAAGCTGGCTGAATACAAGGAGGGGTGGCCTGCAAGGTAGGTGTTGTGAGAACCCATCTGGTGAGCACACCTGGCACTAAGTTTACCAAGGCCTATGAAAGGGTAGGGCGACTGATGACTGGGAAAACAGTAATGGTCAGGAGAGGGGGCTGTGGCCACCCAGTCACAGAGGATATCATCATTGGCCTCCCTATGTACCGCGCCGTAGGCCAAGGTCATCACGGTTGTAGGAGGAAGAGGAGCAGGAAAGCAAAGGAAGTCTGTTATGATCAAGTACTTGTAGAGAGTGAGTACATGAGTGGAAACCTATGTTAACAAAGGCATCAATGGGGAGATCGGTGGGTACCGGTGTGGAGTGAGAGGGAGGATGCAAACTTAGAGGTATAAGGTTGGGCTGCAGGCGCTTGCAGAGATGACTGAAAGAATCCGGCCTGCTAAAGCTGAGTAGGGAGGGGAATTCTGAAGGGAGAGGAGCAGAGTAGGGCTGCCAGACGGAGGAGAGCAAATTACTCGCACGGCGGGCAACCTATAGCGAAGCCTGCTAAAGTAACAACAGCTGGACGATTATCCTACGCAGACAGGATCGGGGTTGGCCTATACCAGAAGCAATTACAAACCCCATGCAGAACGGAATGCTGGAAGTCCTCCATGTGCTCCATCTGGGTGGCTCAGGGGACCACCAAGTCACCAATATAGAAAAGAAAAGGAAGCGATAGTGAAACTGCCAGCCTGTGGCAATGGTTATGGGAAAGGCCAACGCCTGGGGTGGAGAGGAGGTTAACAGTAGAAAAATCACCCAGGACTAGGGACACGTGGCGAGATATGTGGGCATGAGTCGAGAGGGATCGGTTAAACTAATAGTCAAGCTAACGGACCTGAGACTGTGGGGAAAAAAGTAAGGAATCAATACCAATAGGAGAAGTATCAAAATCCACACGCTGAAGGATTGTCCACCTTTGCATCAAGTCACTCTTGGGGACAAAGTATTAAGGGTAGCCGATTTTAAGGGCAAGCGAATCGAACTAGGCTTTATTCTTTCGTCGTAAACGGGAATTGTCTAGGAAGGATGGTAGGTAAAGATTTTTGAATAAAACTTATGATATTGATAAGATCTCTTCTCTGTTGCTTGGTGCTCTATCTAAGAGCCGGGACTGCCCAGGTAATTATGCTCTGTGACCTTGATCCCACGGCTTTACAACTTCTAAGACCTTTCCTCTATGTTTCTCAAATGTGAACCCTGTTTGACCCTGAGAACTTGGTCTCACACTTTTGGTCTGCGGTCACCTGGCCCATTTAGCGAAATGATAGCGTCCTATCCTCCAATGGGAGTCTACTCCTCTGTAGACCTTTATCCCTATATGAGGTGATCAATGCTCATATCGCCAGGCATCGGCTACCTCAGTCTTCCGATAGGCTGATAGGATAATATCGCTCATAACTCTTTAAGCGACTCACCGATTTCTTCCCTTCCACCTGTTATTTCAAGCCAGATTTCTCTTCTTGGAAGTCTGGCAATAAACCCGCCTTCGGGGCATTGTTATCCTCTTACAGGAAGGTTTCCAGATGCAAACTCGATTGGTAGAAAATATCTCATAATAGCCCTGCTGGACTCGGGAGTTGAACACTTGACTTCGGGATTAAGCACGTGACATTATACCCTTCGACTATGACGTTGGCGACGTATATGGGGATACAAGATGTGTTCCTATTTCACGTTTTTCTTAGTAAACGATCAACTGCACAAGGTGCCTGTGTCGACTCCCTGGACGAACGCCGGGGCTGCAGGGGGCTAATTGCTTGTGGAGGTTCACATTGAGGCAGTCCCTTTTGAAAAGTCATGTAATCTTCTTGGGAGTCGTTTGTGCCTAACACCAGCTCCCTCCTCTTGTGCGGTTTCTCCCAAATCGCTTTTCAAAGGTTACTCACTCTTTAGGTACCCCATCAAAAATAAACAAAATAAAAATTTAACAATAAAACTTAAACTTAAACTATTCTGAAATTTATCAGTCCCTCTTGAACTCGACTTGGTAGGGTGTAAAACCTAACGCGTTTGCTTGGCCACGGTAGGAAAAGCTTTTCCTTGTCATTGAACATCGGCCCGCTTTGGCATATCCAGATTCTCCCAATAAAAAGCCCCCACCGATTCCTGTGCATGCTCTAAGTGGTCTGGTGGTTGCCAAGTATTTTCATATTCGGAACAGACAGACCACTTCATAAAGTACCGTAACTCACGCTATGTTCGGTTCCGACCTCCCACACGCCGGGTATAAGTGATTATTTCACAATTCACGATTCTATCGATTTTCCATTTAAAATCTGGATCGATTTCTTCTGGCTCACGGGGAGGTTGTTCCCTTGCTGGTCGATAGGATGTTCGCTAGGGTTCCAACAATGATACATGAAATATCGGATGGATCTTCTATATTGGTGATATTAATAGTTTGTAGGCACGTTCGGCTCTTTTTTCCAATACCTTAAACGGGTCATACAGCTTTGGGCTAAGCTTGTTTGAGGGTCGTTTGGTGCGTATGTTCTTTGTAATAAAATTACCAGGTCCCCGACCTTGATGTCTGGTTGTTGTTTAACCTTGCGGTTGTAATATTTGCTCATATTTTCCCGGTTTGTTCTAACACTTCTCCTGCTTGTTGGTGTATTATTTGCATCCAGTGTGCATTTAGCTGGCCACCTGGGTTTTGGGCTTGATGTTCTATCATCTATTCCATTTGTGGGTGGAATCCAGTGTTTGCAAAGAAGGGTGACATGGCATGTGCGTTCGTTATCGAATTGGTGTATGCAGCTTGGCTAGTGGTAACAGCTGGTACTAGTCCATTTGGACATTATTGACAATGTTTCTGAGGTAACCTTCCAGTACATGGTTGGTCCTCTCTATTTATCCTTGAGTTTGCGGGTGGTACGGAGTTGACATCTTTCGTTATATCCCCAGAGTTTTGCATACTGATTCCCAGAATTCTCCCCAAAACTTGTGATCCAAGTCGGATATAATTTCTGTTCGGAGTCCATGTAGCTTCCAGACTTCCCTAAAGAATACGTTTGCAACCACCTACGCAGTTGCATTACTTTCCAGACCTCTGAAGTGAGCCATCTTTGTAGACCGATCTACAAATACCATAATTTGTGTTATTCCTTGTGATTCTGGATGTTGTAGGATGAAGTCGGTCGATATAGATAACCAGGCTGCGAACGGGACTTCTAGAGGCTGCAGCAGACCACACTACGCATGTTGTGGGGATTTATAGGGTTGACATTTATCACAAGACCGTATGTAGTCATTTAACCACACTGTGAGCCCTCTCCAATAATGGTCTCTGGTGACAATTTCCAGAGTCTGCTCCTGTCCAAAGTCTCCCGCTACCTTAGAGTCGTGGCAGCCTTTGGCTATGGTTTTCTGCTGCTGTTCGTTGTCGGGAATATATAAGCGATTCTTATAGTATATCTTTCCTTCAGTTACTGCCCAGTGACTTGGTTATTGTAACGACCCCTAGATCAGTTGGTATAGCTTACCGAACCTCAGCCCAGCCAGTGGTCCTACTAGGACGTGGACAGGAACGGTACCAGACACCTGCAAAGTGACATAGCAATCATAAGTACCTTTCTTGAAGAAAGGGTACTTAGGTACCTAGTTAGATAGGGTAACCCAGCAAGTCGGGGTAACCTTGGTGCACACTTAGGTAGGGTAACCCCGCTAGACAGGGTAACCCGGAGCTACAGTCAGGCAGGGTAACCCTCTTGAGTAGGGTAACAAGGAAGCATGATTAGGCATGGTAACCCTTTAGATAGGGTAACCCATCTCCTCAGTTAGGCAGGGTAACACCTTAGGCAGGGTAACAGGGAGCCCTAGGAAAACATGGTAAGTAGTGGAGAAGCCGTCCCGTGTGCTACATTCATGTAACCAGGTGTTTCTAGCTCGTGGAATCGTGTGTAACAAATAGGTCAGTTACGCGGAACCTTCTGGGGACGCAAAGGGGCATTATACAGACTTCCGCAGCGATTTGCACCATGATAGGGCCCAGTTCCCCTACCTTGGGGATCGCGTGTGAAATCGTGTACCTCAAGTTACCCTCCCCTAACGTTACGTGAAATACGAAATCCTACTACAAGTACCCCAGGGTGGTTGGAGAAATTTTGGCGCGTCCAACACCCCCATGTGGCTCCCACGTTCTCCCCTTGCGATGGGTGAGAAAGGGTCACACTTGGTAAAAGCTTAATAAAACTGAGAAATCGAAGGTGGCAGCGTAACCCCGTATACGTCACTGCCGTCCTTCCGACCAGATCCTGTCCGCAGGATATATATAGGGGTGGGCGACGGCCGACCCGGGCAAGTTGTTAGTATTGACATCAGATGGCCTTCCGAGGGTACTCTAGGTGCCTATAATCCCTATGGGAGGTATGGGGGTCCCCCGGAATAGCTATTTGAGAGTCGGGGATAAACGGAAGTTTGTCCGGATAAAACTCTACTACTTACACAATTATAGCCCAGGCGCTATACCATTACTGAGGTGCGTTACAGGACTCAGAGGGGCATTCAGTCTTATCACGGCTAAGGTGATCCCTGAACACTTGGCTATAGGTAGCGCCTATTTACCCAACTCAGTAAAGACACTTACCGGGGGAGCTATGCAGTCACAAGAAAAGCTGCCGATAGGCCTAGTAGACACAGTTGACTGCAGTGCTTGCATAGACGGACAAAGCCATAGCGCTACTGAGTCTCATACCTAGGTTTGGGTCCAAAGTCGGATTGTCAGTTAGCCATTGACAAGACGGCGATCGGAAAGGTTTTTCTCTCCTTCAGGCATAATCAAAATACATTGCAGAAAACCTTTATGATTGAACGGACTCAACTTACCTGAGCGATCCACAGGCCCTGAAGTTAATTCCGGAAGGGTCATGTGTTAGATCATCCCTGAGTGGAGAAGGGAGCTCTCTTAACGGTCGGAGCAGCAATGGGTGTCGTTGGCTTTATAATTCTACTTAAGTAAACGCGAACGGCACTCTACTCTGAAAACCTACGATTCTCTCGAAGGGGCTTGAGTTGTGTAGAGCTCTGGCTTAACGATGTTGAGTTTTATCTTTTGATTCAATTATTTTTATCTTTGCCTTCTGTGAACTTTGCGTTGAGTCTCTTGGTGCGGTCGCAACCTTAGGATCCATATTCCTTTAGGGTGCCCCAGTTACAGTATATCGTTAAGCTCTTCACTCAACTCTCTCCTGAGAAATGTTGCTCCTTGAGACTCCTTTCTGACATTTACCAGTACTGGTAACCTTGTCAGGAACAAGTAGCCCAGGGTGGAAAGTATTATGTCTGAAATGTCTCTTACGCGTTCACAAGGGACTACTGTCCCTCCCACACCGGGTCCCCTCTTGGACTACGATGTTATCGCAGACATAAGGGGCCTGCGTTGGGAGGCGGTTACGATGTTGATTGAAGCGGCACCCATTGAGGTGCCTGAGGAATGTCAGACCATGGTGGTCCCCCATCCTAGGGCACCTATGGAATCCATCACCCACAATTCCTCTGTGATGGTACCTGAGGCGGTCCCTAAAGGGGTTACTTTTGAACGTTTTACCCACCAAGTCTTTGAGAATTACATCCTACATAAAGTAGGCCGTAGGTTCGTGGAAGCACAGTCCCAACTCGAATGCTTTGTGGAGGCAGAGCAGACCCATTTTCATGAGAAAATGGTCAACATGGCCACCGACTGGGTAAAGAAGGTCCAAGATGCCTATTGCCAGGAGGCAATGACAGCGCAAGTGCAGAAGGGTCGCCTAAAGGCCCTCAAGGCGGCTGTGAGTCATGGAATGAGCATTGATTCCGAAAATGATGTGATTATGGAGCAAGCTCCTCCGCTTGCCCTTTTTCCGCACAGGACCGATCAGTTTTGCCACGCACTTTGCGGAAGCCATGGCAAATGTCACGTGGCATGAGCATTTATGGCCACATGCCCGGGAAGCTCTGGGACTTGGCCTCACTCCAGGCCCATCGCGGGTATCACCTTTTGCCCTCGCTGTTGAAGCCCGCCTAGCCTGCCGATCTCCGAGCCCTTCTGGCTCAGGCACGGTGCGGCGGCCTTCACGCCTCGCAGGGGTAATATAGGACAAGAGACCCGCAAAACCTAAAACTACGACTGCCGTTGCAGCCCTTCCGGCTGAGCCATTAATGCAAACTAAAGTTTTAGAAGCTGAGCGACCATATGCGGTGGCAGAGGCAACTCCCTTGCAGGCCACATCACAAAATGCGGCACCGCTTGTCCTCCCGACAGCACCGCCGGCTCCAGCCAAACCCATGGGCAGCGCTAGGAGGACTGTGTTTCCTGGGGTAGAAGCGCAGTCGGCTACGGCTTATTGTTCTCCTACTTGTAGGATCGAGGGAAGACCTGATGGAAATATTGCATTTCACCATAGCCCGCCATGTACGAAAGGGACTGGTGAACCCATAATGCAAAATCCCAAGTGTCCGAAGTTGAAAAAGACCCATTGTCGTTTTTGTGGTTTGGAAGACCATATGGATGTTGGAGCTTATCCCCGCTTCCAACAGATAGGTCAGAGGGGAGTGGATAAGGTCCTTGCTGCTCAAGGTCCACCATCTCCTGCACCTCCCATAAGACTGTTTTCCCCTCCGGAAGCTTCTCTCCCAAAAGCCAGTCACGTAAGCTCGGAGAACCACTTTAGTGGATATGAGGCACCATTGGGACTCCGCGGTGGAAACACTGGTGGAGATGGTGGTAGCAAAGCACCAGGTGGTGGAAACGTCAGCGAAGCAAGAGAAACGGGTGATTCGGACTCATCGAGCAGTAGCGACGAATCTTCCTCCTCCCTCCCCGATCTCAGCAGATTTCTGGGCCGACGCAGGTATCGCTGGAATGATGCTAAGAAGCCACGGTATGATGAGCGGTGTCAAGCCTTGATGGACTTTCTTAGAAAGTCCAACAAGAAATCCCATACTCGGCAGAAGAAGCACGAGAAATTGTTGATCAAGGGGTTCAATGGAAACCCACTTGACACACAGCGATTCATCCAGGATGCAGAGATTAGGTTTGACTACTATCGACACTGTAAGCTGTCTGATATGGATAAAGTCAGCCTGATGATCGCGCTTCTTGAAGGGGCCGCAAAGAAATGGTACAACAGAATCCATGTATACATTAGCCAGGATGCGGCTCAACGGGCAGGAGTGACCTTTAACCCAAGTAATGAGTTGCGCCCTTGGGGAGGCTTCCGAAAACCCCTATAGTCCAGTTTCGGCGGTCACTCAGATCGGGATCCTGCTCTTCGTGAGTGGAATGGTTTGGCTATGAAGCTAGGAAAGGTTGACCAATTTGTCGATGAACTCATTCGCTCAGCCAGTGAGTTGCATTATGACGCGGTAGTAGTGAAGGACAAGGCCCGCATTGGCATGACTGCTGAATTGCGAAATGCCTCGGGTCTGAAAACACCATACCCGCAAGCATACATCGATTACCTAAACCTGCTTCACAACACCGGCCATTAGCTGGAAGACGTTGCATCCTTCCTCAGAAGGGTTGTTAAGGAAAAGCCTACCACCCACGAACGAGGAGATGACAGGTCCACGGTCGCTCAGCGACAACGAAAGAAGGAGCGAGGCCCAGGGACCGAAATCCCTGGCCTCAAGCAAGCACTGCCAACCCCTCACGGGTTAAGAAATCAGACTATCAAATCAAACCTCGGAATATTCTGTCTACTCTGATTGACAAACGCCGTCGGTTAAAGCAATGTTTGCGGTGTGGAACCGAGAGTCACTTTTGGAAACAGTGTACTGCTCCCGAACCCGTAGTGCAATCAATCAAACCCTCACGCAAGCGGTCTGCTTCCGAGGCTGAGCATTTAGCACCTACGGTATCTAAACACCGTCGCATTCAGGTTCCACCCCTTGTTGTCAAAAGGGTTACCGAGGTCCGCGGCTCCCCTCCGATTTTGGAGGTTGGCACCGATGGAAGTAATTAGGTAAGCCCTTTAGGCAGTGTCTGAGAAACCAGAAAACTGACTACCACTCTTATCATTAAGGCGTGGAGGAAAAGGGTAGAAGGAAAGGCAAATTTGACTAGGTGAGTCCCCTTACCCTTACAAAGAACAAGGCTGATCCGCCACTGTCAGGACAGGGTGATATTACGGGTTTTCTTTTGTTAAGGTTTTGCGTGGGTTTATTTCTTATTTCCTTTGTTGTTTGCTTTCCTTGGGGAAGACCGATAGAGATAGTCTGGTTTCATTGGTTTTGTTTCACTTATGTATATCAAGCAGGCAGGACTTAACTAAGCATATGAACTTATTTACAAGTTTACCAGAGGAGGGTTAAATACCCGAAATCACGCTGGCGTGATAGTAAACACCCACACTTTATTATAAATGAGAGATACATTATGGTGCTTAAGCGAACAAAACCTGTTAGCGAAGAAAGACCCGCTAAGCGGCCGAGGCTAGTTGGCCCGCCACCCCACACTAGGTCAATACACTTGAAAGTCCGCTTGAACTGGAATTTCAAGAAGCTTAGAAATAGTAAGGAAGCCTTACTTCTGTTGGACAGTGGCCCTATGGGTGCCGTGCAAAGTAGCACATGGGTTAAGAAAGCCCAATTACCATGTATCCATCGGAAACATACGACACCAATCTCTGATGCAAGTGGCAACCAGATTTCAGGGTCGGGGGAACATTACACCACGATGGTGAGATTGAAGATAGGCGACCATGTGAATGATATAAGGTTCTAACTTGCGGATATGCTGGACACTAAGGTAGACGCCTATCTTCCGATGTCGTAGTTGAAGTACCACAATCCTGATATTGACTGGGAAACTGGTATTCTGAAGTGGCGTTCAGAATACTTTAGGACAAACTGTCTTGTCGCTACGCGACGAATGGAGTTCATCACCAGTGAAGAACTCATAGCCGAGGATAGTAGTCAGGTGTACCTTTTGGGTATGGCAATATATATTTGGGAAGATGGCAAGGACATTAGCGTCAGCCTACTACCAGAATATAGGGATTATGCAGATATTTTCAGTCAAGAAAATATAACTTCCCTTCCCCGACATACTGAGTTTGATCATAGGATTGAACTTGAGCCGGGTGCCAAACCGCCATCAGGGCCCATATACCCCCTCTCTAAGCGAGAATTAGATGTACTATATGACTACATCCCGGAAATGGAGGAACAAGGGAAGCTCCGGCGTTCTACGTCGTCTGCCAGAGCCCCTATGCTCTTTGTGCCTAAGCCAGATAGAACGCTTCGGTTATGTATCGACTATCGAGGACTTAATAAGATTACTATTAAGAACAAGTATCCTTTGCCTTTGATGAATGAGCTACGAGATAGGCTTGGGAAAGCCACAGTGTTCACTAAGCTGGACCTGAAAAAGGGCTATTATCTCATCCGGATGGCACCGGGTGAAGAATGGAAAACTGACTTCAAGGGTTGTTATGACCTCTACGAGTATACGGTAATGCCGATTGGGCTATGCAACGCACCATGTACCTTCCAGAATATGATCAATAGCGTATTCAGGGATATGGTTGATGCAGGAGTCATCGCCTATATGGATGACATCTTGATATACTCAGAGACGATCGAAGAACATGTCTCGTTAGTTCGTCAGGTAATGGAGAGACTGCACAAGGCAGGTCTTTGCGTTAGCATTAAGAAGTCCAGCTTCCACCTAAGGGAAGTTGAATTCCAGGGGTATAAGATATCTGAGCATGGGATATCTATGACGACTCGTAAGGTAGAGGAGATCAAGGCTTGGAAGACTCCTCAGAACATAACTGACGTTCAATGCTTCATGGTCTTTACGAACTTCTATCGTCGATTCATCAACGGGATTAGTTAAGTGGCAAAACCTCTGACAGATCTGACCAAGAAGGATGTAAAGTGGGACTGGTCGCCCGCTTGCGAGCGGTCCTTTGAACATCTAAAAGAGTTGTTCACCACTGGTCCCATTCTGACACCCTTTGATGGCTCTTGTCCAACTAAGTTGTAGACAGACGCCAGTGTTTTCGCATTGGGTGCTGTGCTATCCCAATTATGTGATGACCAGAAATGGCACCCAGTGGCCTATCACAGTAGGAAGTTCCTGCCTGCAGAGATGAACTACGATGTTCACGATAAAGAGATGACGGCGATCGTCGCAGTATTCAAGAAATGGGATCATCGAGTGCGCTCGGTGGAGGACCAGAGTGTGGTGTATACAGACCACAAGAATCTGAAGTACTTTATTAGTACCAAGGTCCTAAACCGGAGGCAACACCGCTGGGCGGAATTCATACAGCCGTTTAACTTCAAGGTGGTATACGGAGAAGGCCGGCTTAATGAGAAGGCAGATGCGTTAACGCAGCGTAGGGACTACCGCCCGGAAGGGGGGAGTGATCCTCTACCACAACCTATTTTTCGGCCTGGGCAGTGGCACATACAGCAGGAACGAGACCTCCTGCGGCCACAGATGTTACTTACTTGTCAAGGGTTTCGCCTGCAGTCTGGATTTCAGACAGCCGTGCGTGCTGCTGCGAAACTAGACCAGGAGTACCTGGTAGTAATTAAGGCAATGGTTAACAAAAGTAACACTGTGGATGCCCATTTCGATGTGGAAAAGGACTTGCTCACCTACAAGAATCGGATGTATGTTCCGAAAGACGAGGGGCTTAAGCGAACAAACATGGAAGCAGATCATGATTCACGCATCGCTGGACACCTTGGAATATATAAGACAATAGCACGAGTTAAGGCAAACTTCTACTGGCCGTGAATGGAGGAAAACCACCCTGAATATGTTCGGACCTGTGATGTATGCCAAAGAAGCAAAACAATCCTGCATAAGAAGTTTGGCTTGCTTGACCATATTGAAGTTCCGATGAGACCATGGAATTCTATTTCCATGGACATCATTGTGGCATTACCAAACTCAGAGGGATATACAAAGATTTGGGTCATAGTGGATAAATTCTCCAATATGGCTCACTTTATCCCTTTAGCAACTGAGGTGCCCATGAAGGAACTTGCTCTCACATTTGTGAAGGAGTTTTGGCGATTGTATGGGCTCCTACCATCGATCATTTCTGATCGCGATACCCGTTTCACATCCAAGTTTTGGGTGGGTACATGGCAAGACATGCGAGAGACACTACAAAGGGCCCA
Source organism: Tuber calosporum (assembly GCA_003316355.1). Taxonomy (NCBI): domain Eukaryota; kingdom Fungi; phylum Ascomycota; class Pezizomycetes; order Pezizales; family Tuberaceae; genus Tuber; species Tuber calosporum. The sequence continues at coordinate 34,023 of QFET01005912.1, read as the reverse complement.
GGACCGACTGTGGAAATGGCATGACCAGAAACGTCTTCCATCACCGGAGTATGTCACCCTGGAGGATGAAGTCTATGGCAGAGCTAAGAGGGCAGATAGTGTTATGTTGGACCGACGTAAATATTCGCACTAAGCGACCTATGGAGAAACTAGACTACAAGAGATTTGAACCTTTTGTAGTTAAGAGTAGAATAGGGACACGGGCTTATGAGCTACAGCTGCCTGCAAGGTGGACAATCTATCCGGTCTTCAATGTGGGACTTCTGGAAACTTACCGTGAGGATCTGGTAGGCAGACCTGCTAAAGCCTTACCAGAACCCGACATCGTTGATTCAGAGCACAACCATATAGTAAGAGTCCTAGTAGATAGCCGGTGGTATGGAAGTATGAAAGCAAAATTCCCACACCGGTTTGTACAATACTTGGTGTCGTGGGAAGGGTATGGCAGTGAAGAATATTCATGGGAGCAGTGCGAGATGTTGGAAGGAACAGTAGGCGAGGAATTGCTGCGTTTTCATGACCGGTATCCGGCTAAGCCAAGGGATCACCGTGTATGAAAAGTGCCCGAAAGGGGGATAAGTGGGAGAAAATGAGCCCACACAAGAAAAATAAGTCTGAGGACAGACTTATGGAAGAGGGGAGTAGTGTAATGACCCCTAGATCAGTTGGTATAGCTTACCGAACCTCTGCCCAGCCAGTGGTCCAACTAGGACGTGGACAGGAACGGTACCAGATACCTGCAAAGTGACATAGCAACCATAAGTACCTTTCTTGAAGAAAGGGTACTTAGGTACCTAGTTAGATAGGGTAACCCAGCAAGGCCGGGTAACCTAGGTGCACACTTAGGTAGGGTAACTCCGCTAGACAGGGGAACCCGAAGCTACAGTCAGGCAGGGTAACCCTCGTGAGTAGGGTAACCAGGAAGCATGGTTAGGCAGGGTAACCCTTTAGATAGGGTAACCCATCTCCTCAGTTAGGCAGGGTAACCACTTAGGCAGGGTAACAGGGAGCCCTAGGAAAACATGGTAAGCAGTGAAGATGCCGCCGCGTGTGCTACATTCGTGTAACCAGGTGTTTCTAGCTCGTGGAATCGAGTGTAACAAATAGGTCAGTTACACGGAACCTTCTGGTGACGCAAAGGCGCATTACACAGACTTCTGCAGGGATTTGCACCATGATAGGACCCAGTTACCCTACCTTGGGGATCGCGGGTGAAATCGTGTACCTCAAGTTACCCTCCCCTAACGTTACGCGAAACGCGAAATCCTACTACAAGTACCCCAGGGTGGTTGGAGTAATTTTGACGCGTCCAACACCCCCTTGCGGCTCCCACGTTCGCCCCTTGCGACGGGTGGAAAAGGGTGACAGTTGGTAAAATCCTTACAAAACTGTGAAATCGACAGTGGCAGCCTAACCCCGTATACGTCACTGCCGTCCTTCGGACCACATGCTCTCCGCAGGATATATATAGGGGTGGGCGACGGCCGACCCGGGGAAGTTGTTAGTATTGACATCAGAACGCCTTCCGAGGGTACTCTAGGTGCCTATAATCCCTATGGGAGGTATGGGGGTCCCCCAGAATGGCTATCTGAGAGTCGTGGATAAACGCAAGTTTGTCCGGATAAAACTCTGCTACCTACACAATGATAGCTTAGGCGCTATACCATTACTGAGTGACGTTACAGGACTCTAACTGGCATTCAGTCTTATCACTGCTAAGGTGATCCCTGAACGGTTGGCTATAGGTAGCGCCTATTTAGCCAACTCAATAGAGAAACTTACCGGGGGAGCTATGCAGTCACAAGAAAAGCTGCCGATAGGCCAAGTAGACACAGTCGACTGCAGTGCTTGCATAGACGGAAAAGGCCATAGGCCTACTGAGTCTCATACCTAGGTTTGGGTTCAAAGTCGGATTGTCAGTTGGCCATTGACAAGACAGCGATTCGAAAGGTTTTTCTCTCCTGCCGGCATAATCAAAATGCATTGCAGAAAACCTTTATGATTGAACGGACTCAACTTACCCGCGCGATCCACAGGCCCTGAAGTTAATTCCTGAAGGGCCATGTGTCAGATGATCCCTGAGTGGAGAAGGGAGCTCTCGTAACGCTCAGAGTAGGGATGGGTGTCATTGGCTTTATAATTCTACTTAAGTAAACGCGAACGGCACTCTACTCTGAAAACCAACGATCCTCTCGAGAAGACTTGAATTAAGTGAAGCTCTGGCTTAACGATATTAAGTTTTCTCAGTAAATTCAATTATTTTTATCTTTCCTTCTGTGAACTTTGCGTTGAGTCATTTGGTGCGGTCGCAACCTTAGGATCCATCTTCCTATAGGCTGCCCCCGTTACAGTTATGATTTGCCCTAATTTGTTAACGTTTCAAATTCTTGCGTGTGTTCCTGCTAGTCTTGATCATCCTGGACTGCCTCTTTGATGGTTTTTAATAATATTTGGTCATATTTCCTAATATCAACCTTGGACATTATCAAATTAGATATTAGGAGTATCCCTTTGTCTTGTCTTGCTTGTAGGTCCATTTCAACAAGTTACTCATTTTGGGCCTGGTCCGCTTGCAAGTATGCAACCACTACCTGAGTCTTTGTTGCAGCTGATCGTCTGTGTGATACATCCGTGCTTCCAAATCCGCTCTTGCACCTTGCAGTTTCTGCCAGTCTGTCAACTTCTATCACTTCGACTAAGTGTATGTTCTCAATGATAATTGGTGCCATTTGGTCCCCTTTGTGAACCTGGCAATCTTGGTTTCCATGATTCATTATGATAACCTTGACTTCTCCACTGTATTCCGTGTCGATTACTCATCCGGCAATGCTGATCCCATATTTGGTGGCCATTCCACTCCGTGGTGCTAACTGCGCATATGTTCCTTTTGGTAAATTGACGGATATTGCCGTTTCCACCAACCTTTGTCATTTAGTGGGAATTATAAAGTCCGCTAGGGCGTTCAGATCGTGTCCGGCAGCCAGTCGGGACCCTTCTGTAGGCATTTGTCCTTTTAGAGATAGCAATTTTATTCACAAGAAATCAGTAGACTCAGTGCCAACATTCTTTCCTCCCTTTCTGGGTGATTTAAGTGCACCAGGATGATTTAGAACTGAGTTGGTTAAAGTATGGACTGTTGACTATGCGCAGCTCCCTCCTCCGGATGGTACTATGGCCGTCAGCTTAGTGGATCTGGCTTTCCGCCTCGTTTTCCTAGTCTGTAGACAATCTTGAAATTGTAGTTCGCTAGTTGCTGAGCCCATCGAATTTGCCGTGGATTCCATACCTTAGTTTTAAGGAAGTTCTGTAGATTCTGGTAATCAGTGGACACCATATCTGGTTTTTCTTTTCTAACCAGGTACTGTTTCCACTCTTTAAATGCCTCCCGAATCGCCAATAGTTCCTTATCATGGATCGCATAATTTCGCCCTGGTGGGCTCAGCTTCCGTGAGTGGAGAGCCACCACATCTAGCTTTTTGTCCTTAAAGTGGGCGAGGACACATCCTATCGCAAAATCGCTAGGATCTGTTTCCACAATTGTTTCACTGTCAGGGTAGAAATCACAGTGTATATGAGCGTAGATGAATCTTTTCTTAAGTTGTTCAACCGCCCTGTCTTTTTCCGGCCCCCAGCTGGATTTTCTGGGGTCGCCTTTCAACGTTTCGGTTATTACTTTGTAGATTTTTTGTTAAATACTTAATGAAACGTCGGTAAAAATTGGTAAAGCCAATGAATATTTGTACCTCCTTTACTGACCTTGGTGCCTTCCAATTTTTTATGCTTTTGACCTTTCTCTGACTCATGGTGACTCCATCAATTGCCAGAATATACCCTAAAAATTCCACTATATCAAGGTGAAAAACTGACTTGGTGGTTGATACTGCTAGATCATATTCTTCCAAGCAAGAGAGTACCTTTTTGACCAAGTCAAGGTGTTCTTTCTCTGTCTTGGAGTATATTAGGATGTCGTATAGGTAAACCACCACTCCATGATCCTAAAATTCAGGTAGAATTTTGTTCATCATGGCCAGAAATGTGGCAGGCGCGTTTACCAGTCCGAATGATATTAGTTTGTATTAAAAGTGGCTGTATCGGGTCTAGCTAGCTGTTTTCCACACATCTGCTTCCTTTATTCTTGGAAGGTTATAGCCATCTTTTAAGTCGAGCTTAGTGAATATTTGGGCCCCTGCAACGCGGTCGCGGAGTTCGCTCATTAGGGGTAGCACATATTTGTTAGCTACCGTCTGCTTATTCATCTGTCGGTAGTCCACACATAGCCTGATTGAACCATCAGGTTTAGGGACAAATAAGATTGGAGCCCCTGCAGGAGATTTGCCTTCCACGATTTTCCCTTGATCTTGCATTTTCTGCAGGTATTTGCGAGGCAAATCCAGCTGGTAGGCTGACATATGATATATCGGGCCCCATGGCGGTACCGAGCCGGGTATCAAGTCAATGGCGTGGACAAACGTTCTTCTTCAGCCTAGTTTCTCTGCCGTTGGTGGTGCAAAAACACTCTTGAATTCATGGTATTCCTGAGGTATTTGGAGAATCTCTTTTGTCTCTGGAGTGGGCGGTAATTCGATTCTTCCAATGTATCGTGCTTCAGGGTCATATGCCACGGTCTTGTCCAATTTTAATATCAAGTCTATGCCTTCATCATTAACTTGACTTTGGTACATCTCGTCATTAAATGTCCTTTTTTGCGCATCCTCAATGTGCCTTATGGGATGTTCTGTATGCCACCTTCCAAATGGGATGATTAGGTCATATTTACCAGCATTGGCAATTTTGCAAGAAATGTGAGATCGGTGTGCATTGCTTCTGATCTCTAATAGAATAGGATGTGTATCGTGTTTTCCTACATTTGCTGCTGTGGTTCCTTCAAAGGTGTAAATGTCCTAGCTATTTGTGTGGGTGAGGTATGGTAAGCGATGTTTATTAACCAGTTCTTGGTATATTAAGAATATGTTAGACTCTAAGTCTATTAAAACACGGATCGGGCTACGTTCTCCATATGCTCCGTTGGTGCCCCTGCCTGAGGGGCATTAATAATATGGCAGGGCAGGTGCTACACTTTTATTTCTTTTATAAGGGCCGCTAAGGGCCTATGCAGGTCATTTTGATAACATTTTCGTTGTTATGGTAACTTAGGGTGTTTGTTACCATGCCCGCACGGTATCGGCTATTTAAGCCTCCTCACACAAACTAAAATCTCTGTCTTTGGTCTACTGGGCAGCCCACTACTAGCAGTCCTTACACCTTGCCGAAGGGTTCCTATACACCTGCCATTTACCCTTCTCAGCCTACGCTTTTGTTTTACTGGAGCCGTACTCTTATCGTTTTTACTATATCACCGTATTTGGGCTCCGGGGATTCTAAACGCATCGCCTTGTTTAACCCATGAGTCTATAGTACCTAACCTGTCGACAAAGCTGGAGTCCAGCTTCGGGACGGATTTACCCATCTTCATTTAGTATGGGGACTAGGTAGCCGTAGTTACAAATTCTTTTCCATTTCCTTTTTCTTGATGTCGGGGATCCTGTTCCGATACTCCGACTATTCCGTTATCCAGCCGACCTGTAATATATTTCCATCCTGCAAGGTTTCTGACGATTCAGGCTAAACTGATTTCCCCTTGTCATTCTTAAGAACTCCCTTGTCAGTGCTGGTCTGTCCACTCTTCCTTGGATATCTTGTAAGGATTTAGGGCTTTAAAACGATGCAGGTTTAGTTGACCATCTTCTGTACTAAGGTCCGATATACACCAAATGTGGCGCTCCGCTTTATTCTTTTTAATTTCATGTTCCCAGAGTTAGTGCGGACTACCACGAGCCGCAGTCCACGTTAATCGCTTCTTGATCGCCTGTCATTCTTAGGTTTCCGATACTCCCCCAGGATTGAATTGCTTTTCGTGACTCACACATTGGTTTTTAGTTTCCCACGGAGAAGCGTGTAATACCTGCTAGTAGGACCTTCCAGAGGTCGTGCCCCTTTATTTATTTCAGTTTCGGTAATGGGTCCATACCCGAGTACGCGGTCGCCGTTGCTGGCAGTGCCTGAAACGCTTTTTTAGGTTTCATCAATGTTGTCCAGTTCCCAAATCCTGGGCTGGTTGACTTGGTTCAGCCTAGTCATTAGTTCTGGTTGCCCCTTTGTGATCTGGGGTCGTCGATATTGGGGTTTGAAATATCCCCTTTTCTGCCCCATGACCGAGTCTTGGGCCTGTTTCGAGAAGAACTTCTAAGTATGGTTGGCCAAGGTGCAACGGGTACATTGGTTAGCTCTCTTTCATTCTTCAATTTTCTCCTTAGAGTTTCTTTCATGAGCTTCAATCCAATTTATGGCTCAACCTTTCCATCAGCGGGGCTTTTTTCCCTTTTTCCGCTTGATTTTCAAATTGTAGGAAGCCTTTTATGCTGCCGTATAGGTTTTCCGGTTTTTATTTCCAGCAGTGGTCTTGCTGGGTTTGCATTCCTCCTCCCGTTTTCTTTTGTTGGCGTCACATATCCACAGGTCGTTTTTTCTAAGAGGCCCTTGTTGTTCCTTGAACAATTCTTCCACTTTGGTGACCCGGCGGACTGCCTTGATCCATTGGCTATCCAAGTCATGATTTTCATGTGATAGCATACATAGGGCCTCGATAGGAAGTTGCCACTGAATTATGGTTCTCCAAGGGATGCAGGATACTTCTGCCTCATTGTAGTAGTTTTCCATGGTAAGGAGATACTTCTCTATGTCCCCTGTATACCTAACCTTCACCATCTCGGCTAAAGCTTTTTGTGCCTTGTGTAGTAGAGAGATTCGTTCTGTAACTTCGTCCCGGAAATTGAACCAGAAATTATAACCCTCATGTTTGGGGAATCCGAGGACTCCAGTGATTTTTTCTACGTTAGGTTATCGAGAAGGGGGCCACATCGGTTCCTTCCATTCTACCTAACGCATACTTGATACGTTCTTCATCGTTTTCCTATTGCTGTGGGTTTCTCCCATAGTAGTCCTCGCAATTTAGTAACCATAGTCTCACATCCTGAGTAGGCTTATTTTTGAATTTGAACGGTGGATCCGTGTGTCGGCGGTTGGTTCTGGCAAATGCTTGCCACTGTCAGTCGACCCATGCGTCTGCTTCAGATTCAAATTTACAGCTAGGCCAGGGTCTTAATAATGGTTCACCACCTCTTCGTGAGGTGCCACCTCTATCCTGTGACCCTGGGTGATCATCTCCCGAGTTGAGTGCCTTCGCCGGGGGGGGGGCGGTGGTGGTTCCTTTCCGCCATTTCTGTTTCCATCCCCACGATCCACGGCCTTTCCCTTGTCTCTTCAGGGTCTCAACTGCAACTCTTCTCCACGATCGGTCGTGGTTCGTCTTTCCAATCCCGGGTTTCCACCAGCTGTAGTGCCACTGATTTCCACACACTTGGTGGGTTCCTCGCAACTTGTGGTTGCACCAAAGTTTCATTCATCCGAGTCAATATTTGATTTAGTTGTGCTGATGCGGCATTTTGCCAGATCACATAGGCCTCTCTGTCACACCGCTCTTGTTCAAGGCATTGGTGCAGTTCTCGTAACTCCTCTCTGGTCCGCTTAGTTCTTTATGTGCGGCTACTTGTCTTTGGAGGAGTTATGCTTTTTGCCTAGCCAAAGCCTGTTCTAGCTGCCTGTCTCGATCCAGCGACTCTTGTCCTGGTACCCCAATGTTAGCATGAACTTGGGTACTTACCGCTACATGTTGTGCAGCCCGTTATTCCTCGGCTTACAACCTTGCCTCCAACCGTTAGGTGGTTGCATCTTTTAGTGCGGCGGTTTCAGTTGCTAACATTTCAAGTCCAGAATTGACCTATTTCAACTCTTCGCCAATGAGATGTTCCCCACGGGTTATCCGTTGCGCATGGTGCTGGAGTTGATTACCCTGATCCTGAGGTTGACCAGATAGTTCACGATATGCCAGATGTTGCATATCAACCGATTCCTAGAGGGCACGGTCGAAGTAGCTCTTTGCCTGGCCTATACCTTCTGCTAATATTTCCATAGCCTGATTTCTAGCGTCGGGGGGAAGGAAGTGCTTGATCCTGTTCTGGTGGCCGATTTTCTTACTCCACTTGGCTGTGAAAGGTGGTGGAGTGCCAAAGGTGACCAGGAGGGTCAAGGTGCATGGTCGCTTCTGACCAGAGAGAATTCTTCTATGTCCGACATGGCTTGGTCCGTATCGACAATCCATTGTCAGGCCATCTCGTTTTATTGCGACTCCGGAAGTTTCCCTAATCTTCAAAGAGATGGGATGAAGGAGGGGGAGGTAAAGCTGAAGGAACTGGATTTTACTTTTTCTTCAGTATCGTTGTCTTGGAACGGTTTCCACAGGAAGGTGGGGTCGTAGAAGTGTTCGTAGGTTTCTTGGAAATCTGATTCGGTAGGGAATAGAGAGGGATCGGTGAACCAGTAGGGTTCCTGAGGTATATAGATTTGAATTTCCACGAGGGGTTTTCAAGTAATTCTTCGAATGAGGATATGTAATTTGATGGAAGTGGTTTGTGGTGAAGCTCGTGGAGGTGTGCGGAATCATCTATGAGCTTTTTGATTCATGAGGTATGACTTGGAGGTGTCCAGTAGTCATGGAAAGAGCCTTGGTAACAAGGAGAAATATCATTATATACTGTTAAAGGTTGGCGATTCTAAGGGCAAGAGAATCGAACTAGAACTAAATCTTTCGTCGTAAACGGATATTGTATAGGAACGCTCGTAGGTAAAGATTTTTGAGTAAAACTTATGATATTGATATGATCTCTTCTCCGTTGCTTGATGCTCTATCTAAGATCAGGGACTGCCCAGGTATTTATACTCTGCCACCTTGATCCCACGGCATTACAACTTCTAAGACCTTTCTACTATGTTTCCAAAGTGCGAACCCTGTTTGACCCTAAGAACCTAGTCACTAAGTTTTGGTCTTCAGGTACCTGGCCCATTTAGCGGAATGATAGCGTCCTATCCTCTAATGGGAGTGTGCCGATCTGTAGACCTTTATTCATATATGAGATGATCAATGCTCATATCGCTATGCATCGGCACCTCTGTCTTCTGATAGGCACATAGGATAATATCGCTCATAACTCTTTAACCAACATAACGATTTCTTCCGTTCGACTTGCTATTTCAAGCCAGAGTCCGCTTCTTGGATGTCGGGCAATAAACCAACGGTCGAGGCCTTGTTATCGTCTTGGAGGAAGATTTGTAGATGCAAACTTGATTTGTAGAAAATATCTCCTTCAACCAGAAACCCTTCTGGACTGGGGAGTTGAACACGTGACCTCGAAATAGACCACATGATCTTATACCCTTTGACGATGACGGCTCCGACGTATACGGGATTACCAGATGTGTTCCAATTTCTCGTTTTTCTTAGCAAACGATCAACTTAACAAAGTGCCTGTGTCAACTCTCAGGGTGATCGCCAGGGCCGCAGGGGGGTAATTGCCTGTAGAGGTTCATATTCATGCAGTCCTACCTGAAAACTCCTGTAATCCTCTTAGGAGTCGTTTGTGCCAAACAAAAAGAAGGAAATACTATATATAGATGCCCTCTGCTTCAGCCGGGAGTAAATAAACTGCAAGGAGCGAACATTCTTATTATATGAAGGAGAGACTACAGGAATGGCACAATCATCAACAAAGGAAAGAATTAGCCCCCTAGCGACTGAGAAGTGCAAAGACGGCACCTAAATAACAAATAACGAAGGGGCCACTGTCGAACCTTGCCAGGTGCCCTGTGATACAGGAGAAAAGGCCCTCTGAGAACTCCGAAATAATAAGGAGCAGGAGTGCCCAGAGACAAATGACCAGACCCACGTAACAAGGTAGCTGTTGACCCCTTTGCCCTAGAGGGACTGGAGAAAAAATGTTGAATCAAGGTTGTCAAAACCCGCCTTGATATCAGGAAACATAGTAGAGACCTTGAGTTGTGGGTATTGAAATGAGCTCCTTGGATACACCAAGGAGGCACAGGTGTTAAAGGAAGAAATACTAGTGAGGGACACACATTGATTGGGACTTAGAAGAGCAACAGCACGAGCGATGGGGTCGTGGCATGAGGCAATACGCCTCTCTAAATTCTTCTACATGGTGTCAAGGTGGACGATGATACGCAAGGAAGATGGGGAATCTCTAGAGGCCTTCACATGCCATTTTAAGATAACCCCTTTCGCCAATCTTTAGGGAGGGTGGGTGCCAACCGAACCGCATGAGAAGGCCAAGTAGTCAAGTAACAATGAGGTGGTTAGTTGGATACACCTTTTTCCACACTGAGTAGGGAATGGTGTTAGGGCCAGGTGTAAAGGAGGAAGACGAGCGAGCTAGGTTTGTTGCTACTTCCTGATAGGTCAGGGTGGGGCAGACCCCATAAGGACGAAGGCTGGAGGGAGGTAAACTAGGAGGACGAGAAGTGAAAGAAAGATTGAGTAGAGCCTGGTTCATACCTTCAGGTGTATCAGCCCCAGGGAGGGAGGGGAATAGTGCGGTAGGGTGTTTAGAGCTAGACCTTTTGTGGTCCAGAAGATGCAGCAGGTGATAGCCAGTAGATCATTCCAGTTTACCTTCTTTGTAGCCTTAATAGCTTTGAAGTATCCTTGCCTGGAGGGACGTGCAGGATCCAGGGAAGATGGCCTGCAATCAAGCGGCATGACCATTGTGGTAGGAGAGTGGGACTCCTAGTGAAGAGTAGATAGTAATGGGGACCTCAAGGGTATAGCGTGGAGGGAGATGCGGGACACTAGTGTGTGTTGGGGGAGGAGTGATGATAGCTGGGAGGAATGTCAGTTGAACCAAATACTCAAGGAGGAGGATGTATGGTGGATGGAGGGAAGGGAGATGGAAAACAGTTTGGGATGCTACTCCAGGGCAGGCCACTCGATCAAAGCCGAGTTACAAGATGGGGGCGGTGGATGCATGGAAGGGTGAGCGTAGGTGATGGGGATGGGGTAATGGTCAGAGCCAGTGGATGGGAGGAGGGTGTCCCAAAACTGAAAGTAATGGGTGAGGTGAGGGGAAACAAAAGGTAAATTAATAACCTTGGGCATGCAGTTCCCCCAAGGGGAAAGGAGGTGAAGCCACCAGCTTTGATCACAAGTGACAAGCTGAGGTCAGAGGCCGTGTTGGTATATTGTGAAGAGGCAGCCAATTGCTGCTGAGAGAACTTCCACTATGGGTTGGCAGCTAGGAGATTCATTTGAAATCTCTCAGAATAATGAAAGGAAAGTCCACAGAAGGAAATAAAATAGTGCGGGAGACTGTACGATGAGGGCAAGAAGGTGAAACCCAGGAATTGTAGGATTTAGGAATGCGGAAACTAGAAAGGGAAAACCTAAAAGCAATTGAGCATTTAAATAATTCCAAGCCCCTCACCTACGAAGTGAAAATATCAGGGAGATGGAAAATCCATTCTGTATTCCATGTATCGTTACTTCAGCCATACTGAAAATAAGTTAGACCTGGCCAAGAACAACTACCCCTGGCACCAGAAGAAGTTGAAGGTGACCTTGAATGAGAGGTGGAGGAAATTATTAGGAGTGATATAATCTCTGATGTGTGAATATTCAAGGAACGTTTACAAACGATCCAAGAACTTCGATACTTTATCAATTAGAAAGCATATGGTGAGGATGTGAACACCTGAGAACCACCGGAGGACTTACAAAATGCTCAGGAATTGGTAAAAGGTTTTCATAGGGAAAATTCGGAAATGCCAAAGTTGGGCTAAGTAGTACCTATTGAGAGGTTTATCCTGGTAAGGCCAATTTCTCGCAGAAGGGTTTTCAAACCAACTGAAAGGAGTACTAAGTGGGAGAATTGCTTCGTGAGGAAGCTTTGAAAGGGCATGCTGGTGTTACACATATGGGATATGGTACCAGACTTTTGAGTCTAGAGATGTGATAGCATATAGTGCCGGGAGGTGACAATATTGACTACAACCCACACTAGCAAGAAGTAGGATCATATCTAGACCTAGTGAGGCTCTGTGAAAGATGATAGATTAATATATACACAATAATCTATTATGTATTCGATATTCTTGATAGGCAGAATGCAAATGCACATGTGTCCATATATTCAAGAAAGACGGCAATCCAGACTGATCACATGGTATTCTGTATGATGTTTGCAAAAGGACGGCATCAGCTGGAACTTTGTTCATTTGATAAAGAGATCGAAGGCTATCTACTTGTGGAGTGCTTGACACCCTCAGAGAAATAGGCAGTCTGAGGTATCATTTGCTAAGGTGGGGTCATAAATCTTCAAGGTCAAACTGTGTTCACACTTTGAAAGACAATGGCCAAAGTCTCTCTGCATACATCTTAATATGGCCAACATAAGTACCAGGAAAAAGTGCATAAATAGTTCGCAATCCTACGTATATAAGTGATCCACAAGTAACAGCAAAGAGACTTTAACAATATATAAGTTTACATAGCCTTCGAGAAGCTCTTATATTTTTCACACCGTTTACCAAGCTTGCCAGATAGTTGTCTGATCTTCTCCATATGAACACTGCCTAGACAATTCAATAGTACCGAATAGCCAACCCCGTTATAGTTTCCATAGACCATATAGCCACCCTGCCAGTAAATCTTACCTCAAATAGTGCCTGCTATGTTGACATGACCATAGACCACTGACAAGACTTTGATCTGAATGTGGTTTCTGTCCTGTCGACATCTATGAAAAGCATTAAAGAAAACAAATTGTATTGGTAAAGTCTTCTGTTCCGAGCTTCTCCAGAGTTTAGCATCTAACTCTGAGATAGTTTGGATTTGATAAACCTTGAGTGCAGAAGGCTACTTACTCACTGTTAGAGTAGGGATTAGTGTCCATGGCCTCTATAATACTATTGTAAGAAACACAGATTGGTTCTCTACACTGATAATCAAGAATCCATTTGAAAAGAACTGGAATTGAGTAAAGCTTCGTCTTAACTATAATAAGTTTTTTTACTTGATTCTTTAATTTTATCTTTACCTACATTGAATATTTCTTTGAGTCTTTGAAACTTTCTCAACCTTAGAGTGTGTCATCCTCCAGGGTTCCCCCGTTTCATGCCAACAGCCATGATAGGTTGGAATCTCCCCCTGGGGAAGGTGTTTTAGTTTAGAAAAGGCCAGTTATATAAAGCCCAGTGGATTGTAAAATATTGTAGGAAAAGCCCCCCTATTACCCCAATGTCTCTATTAAATATTCAACATTGCTGAGGTACCTACACTCCCTGCTCGAGCCACTCCAGGTGCTCCAACAACTCAGGCCACCTCAGCTACTACAAACTAGCAATGCACTATTAGATCCTAGATATAATTGCACACTAACACCCAAACAAGCTCACCTGTGAGGGTAACACTTGTCGGATTAGGCTGGTAGGCTTCAGTGATTGGTTTGCTGATCATGGGAATATCTCGGTTTAAACAATAGTAAAATTGGTAAAGACTAGGAATATATCCACGTATTTTATCAAAGGAAGTGCTCTTCAATGTTTTATTGTTTCCACCTTTATTTTGCTCCTGGTTACTAAAATATTTGGTATAATATAGGCAACACACTTGACTCTGTCAGTATATAAATCTGACTTTTTGGGTATCAGCAAAAGATAATATTCCTCTAACTGTGGTAGGACCTGGTCTACCAGCGATATATGTTTTTGTTTTTTACTGAATAGATTAAAATATTGTCAATATACACCACTACTGAATGATTAAAGAATTCAATCAGAATCCTATTCATGAGTGCTAGGAAGAATCCTTGTGTGACAAGTATATGCAAATGGTATTACTTACTATTAAGGGTTACCATATCAAGTATGAAATTTTGTTTTCTACTCAATACCTTCTGTGGTCCTTAGGCGGTTTTATCTATCTTTCAGGTTGAATTATTTGAGTCTAGTTAGTATAGAAAATCAGTTTTGGAATTCGTCTATCAGGTGTGTTCAGTATTGGGTGGCGATGGAGAACTTCTTTAGTTGAGGGTAGTCTACACAAAGTCTATTTGATCATCAGGTTTGGCATCTAGGAAAAATAGTGCCCTGGGTGGTGACTTGCTTGCAAATATTATTTCTTGGTACTGATCTTCTGCACATATTTACTCTCATGATCAGGTGGGTGAGCTCAAATTGGATAAATTGATCCCTAGGAGGTATCACCCTGGGAGCAATTCAATCACCCATTGGAACTTTCCTCTACCCAGAGGCTTTTCTGACATTTCAGGAAACAATATGTTCTTGAAAAACATAAGACTGTTCTAGTGTGCTTAGTAGAAGTGTGTACTCTTCTCTGCGTAATAGGGCTATCCTCCATGCATACTGTACTTTGGGGTCTTATTGCTTGGTTTCATCACATTCGAATGAATTATCCGCATTCTACTCCTCAACTAAACTTGCACACTTCATGTCTTTAAATGCACAATTAAGGGAATTAGCAATGAGTCTCTGTTGGTGCCGTTGATACTATGAAAATGGAATTATTGCATAGTAGTAGCCTGCTCATGCTATCGGAGAGACTATTTGGTATATGTGTATGGTTTTCCATATTTCTAAAAGATTTTGCTTAATCAAATGTTTTCAACACTTTGACAGGCTGGTTTCTTGAACCCTTACGAAATAGAATACTGATTGCATCTATGAAATGGTATCTTAAACTGAAATACCTAGTCTTCATTAATTAGGAAAATGTCCGATCTGGAGTTAAACTACATTGGGACTTGTATTCATTTACCATTTGCCTCAAGGGTTTCTGTACCTTCGGAGCAAGTACTTGATTGCAGTATGTCGGCAGGTCGATTATGTTTCTTCCATACACCTTCTACAGTCGAAACAGCTAGTATTTACGACATTTGTGGTAGTCTTAAGGCTTATCAAATAACTAGGGTGATAGTTATCACCCTAGCATAGTTGTGTGTAACAAAGCCTACAGAGACAAACTTAACCACATAAGTTCCTCCTTGGTCTACTAGGTAGCCTACTACTAATAGGCTTACCACTTGCCAAAAAGTTTCCATTGATCTGCACATTACCACGGAACCTGCCTTTTCCCTAACTGGAGTCAAACTTCTATCATTTTTTCAAAGTGGGCTTTCTTTTGAAACGTAGATTGTGGAGACAAAACCTGAATTAAGGCACGATCTCGTCAATTGCAGTCTATTTATTTCACAGGCTTCTGATTGAGGATAGGAATACCTAGTGGCTTGTCAATAGACCCTGACCTGCTATAAATTCAGACTCTCTTCCTTCTTGTCCTAGTTTCTTTGAACCTATTTTGTTTATCAAGTCCAGGTCTTATCCAGCTGACCCATTGTCTGACTAATTGTTCCTACTATGATTCTCATTATCTGTATTAGCATAGTGTCATCTAGCTGGTCTTAGGAGAACGCTCCTTGATCACTGGTGAATGGGTACTTATATGTATCGTTTTGGTCATTTAGGACTTTACCATGATTTTTGCTTAGCAATAAACATCTTTGGTACTAATTTGTAAATTTCACAAGAGATTCCGCACAACTTTTTTCATTTACAATTTATGATTTTCACGGTAATTATGGACTAACTAACTATTGTTAAGGTTCCTTGCTTCTAGCTTTCAGGTTATTTTTATGTTTCCTGTACTCACTTACTACTGAAAACTATCCCTCCTACCCAGTCTCTTGGAGTATCCTATGGGGATGTAGATAAAATCAGCAAGAAGGAGATTCTTGATGTAGAGAAAGTTTGGTGGCCTTTGATTCTCTCAGATGAACTGTAATTGAGTACCTAGACCCTATAACTCCAGGGCCTAGGAAACCTAATTATGTATCATCCCTCTCCTGCGGGTACTACATTGGTATCAGACTAATATGGTTTACCCTTGGTCAGGCATGTATTAATTCTTCAGTATTTGCAACCATTTCGGGCTGGTGGTATGCAGGTTTTGTTTGATCCTGGACTTGGACAATCATTGATACTTGCCCTAGAGTTAAAGGTAGTCGATTCCAAGGGCAAGAGAATCTAACTATGCTTAAATCATTCTTCGTAAACGGAAAATGTCTAAGAAGGCTTGTAGGTAAGGATTTTGATTAAAACTTATAATATTGATAAAATCTCTTCTCCATTGCTTGATGTTCTATCTAAGACGGGGGACTGCCCAGGGATATATACCCTGCGACTATGATCCGACAGCTTTACAACTTCTAAGATCCATCCACTACGGTTCCAGTGCGACATCCATTTGACCTTGTGAACTTAGTCTACAATCTTTAGTCTTCAATCACCAGGCTCACTTGAGTTAAACGATTGCGTCCTATCTTCCAATGGGAGTCTTAGGATCTGTTGAACTTTATCCATATATGAAGTGATCAATGCTCATGTCGCCATGCATCGGAGACCTTAGTCTTCTGAGAGGTTTATTGGATAATATCGCTCCTAACACCTTTTCCAATTGTATAATTTCTTCCGTTCAATCTTCGATATCAGGACAGAGTTCTCTTCTTGCAAGTCTGGTAATAATTCCTACGTGGGGTCGTTGTTATCATCTTCCAGGAGAGTTAGCTGACGCAAACATGGTCAGTTCAAATATCTCCTTGGACCAATAACCCTGCTGGTCCGCGGAGTTAAACACATGACCTAGTGTTTGACCAAGTGGCTTTATACCCTTAGACCGTGATGTCGGTGACGTATATGGTGCCAAAAGACGAGCGCCATATTTCACTTAAATAGTGTGGTAACACTTTAAGCTGTAGGGCCCGTAGGTGACGTGCGGGCCCAACAAGGGGGCCAGAGGGGTATGACCAGTATCTTAGTATTATTTGGGTGTAAAATCAGTGCTGGATTCAAGTACCATGTACCCATGTGCTGAACATGAGCTCCCTCCCCTAAGCTATCGTCTCGAATCGCCATTCCCAAAGGTTAAACAGCCTTTTTATAACAATTAAAAATAAACATACAAAATAAGAAAACAACAATATAATATCCCTTTTTGAACTCGACTTGCTATGGTTTAAAACCTAGTGTATTTGCTTCGCTACTCTACGAATACCTTTTCCTTGTCATTCAACATCTGGCCACTTTTGTAAATCCCTATTCTCCCTATTAAATACCTCCACCATTTCCTGCGCATGTTTCAAATACTCTGGTGGGTCCCTTGTATTTTCATCCTCTTGTCACCCGACTCACATCATCAAGTAGTGTAACTCCCATATTTGCCTGTTACAGCCTTGCCTCCCCAACGTAGAAGAGATTATTTCCTTCTTCATGATTCTTTTGATCTCCCATTCAAGAACTGAATCGACTTCCTCTGGCATGTGGGGATGTTGTTACAACCCTGGTTGGTTGGATGTCCGATGGAGTTTTAATAACAATACATGAAATATTGGATGGATCTTCCTTCACTGAGATATTTATAGATTGTAGGTGTGTACTCCCCTTTACCCAATTCCTTAAACGGGCTGTAAAGCTTTGGACTAAGGTTCTATGAAGGTTGTTTAGTGCTGATATTTTTTGCATTTAGCATGACCTTGTCTACTAGTCTGATATCTGGTTGCTGCTTTGCCTTATGGTTTTAATATTTTGTTATATTTTCCCGTTTTTGTTTTCATGCTTCACTAGCCTTAGGAGGTATTCCTTGCATCCAGGACGGTTATACATGGGTCTCCAGATTTCAGGCTTCGCATTTCTTCATCTATGGTCTTTGTTGATGGAACCCTTAGTTGGTTTAACATGGTGATATGCAATAGGCGTTTTTACCTGAATTATTATAACCGTGCACAGCTTGTTGTAACATCTGGTACCAATCTGTTTGATCATAATTGACAAAGGTCCTGTGGTGTCCTTCCAGCACTTGGTTGGTTCTCTCCATTTGTCCATGAGTTTGTGGGTGGTACGTGGTTGACATAATTCGTTTGATCCCCAAGCTGTTACATACGGATTCACGGATTTCTTCGGAGAACTTCGTATCCATGTTGGAGATGATTTCAGCTAGGAATTCGTGTATCTTCCGCAATTGCCTCCAGAATACGTTTGCCACATCCTTAGCAGTAGCATTATTATCCAAAACTATTAAGTGAGTCATCTTTGAATCCGATTCATGACTACTAGAATTTGTGTTCTTTCTAGTCAAACTGGTAGTTGTGTCAGGAAGTTAGTCGATATGAATAACCAAGCTGCGAATGTAACTTCTAGGGGTTGCAGTGATCTGAACTCCTCATATCGTTTAGATTTCTTATGTGGATATTCATCACATGACCTAACGTAGCCATTGATCCATCCTGTCTGTCCTTTCCCATAAAAGTCCCTCTTAAGTATTTCCAGAGTCTTTTACTGTCCCAAGTGCCTGTCTACCATAGAGTCGTGGCAACCCTTGGCTAGGGATGTCTGCAGCTGTTCATTTCCAAGAATGTATAAACGATTGTTATAGTAAATTTGTGCTTCTGTTACCGCCTACTGACTTGGTAGTGGTTTGCCCTCGTTGCTTAATGTTTTCAATTACTACTAGTATTCCTACCAGTCTTGATTGTACTATCCTGCCTCTTTAATGGTTATTAATAATGTCTAGTTATATTTCCTAATATCGACCATTGACATTATTTTATTAGACATTAGGAGTTTCCCTTTGCCTTATCTCGCTTGATGGTCGGTTTTATAAAGAAATTCATTTTCGCGGTGTTCAGCTTATAAGTATGCTACCACTACATGGGTCCTTGCTGTATTTGATTATCCTAGTGATACATTTGTACTTCCAGATTCACCTTTGCATTTGGGAGTGTCTCCTAGTGTGTCAACATCGATCACTTCAGCTGTAGGTATGGTCTCAATTATCATTATTGCCATTCACTACCCATTGCTAATCTGCCAATCTTAATTTCCATAGTTTTTTATGATAAGCTGGACTTCCTCCATGTAGTCAGTATCGATTACTCCACTGCTAATACAGATCCCGTATTTGGCTGTGATGCCACTTCCTGGGGATAAGCACATATATGTTCTCGCTGGAATTCCAACGGTAATTTCATTCCCTTAATGCAGTTGTTCATAAGTTGGGATTATGAGATTATTTATTGCATACAGATCATATTCGGCTAGTACTCAGGACCTTTTCGGTGGCAGTCGTTCCTCTGAAGATAGCAATTTTATCTGCAAAGAACAATTGTTTCTATGCCAATTACTTTTTCTTCCATTTCTGGTTGTTTCAATTGCACCAGTGTGATTTGGGTTTGCTAAGGGTAGAGTATTGACTGTTCGCTATAGATAGATCCCTCCTCGGGACACTACTCCAGCTATCAGCTTAATGCATTAGGCTCTCCCATGAGCTTTCCTGATAATACACAATTT
The DNA here is from genome assembly GCA_003316355.1 of Tuber calosporum. NCBI lineage: Eukaryota > Fungi > Ascomycota > Pezizomycetes > Pezizales > Tuberaceae > Tuber > Tuber calosporum. Next base: position 14,700 of record QFET01005912.1, on the reverse strand, counting down.
TGAAACTGTACATAGTCAATTGTTGTGCCCATTGTATTTTTTGCAGATACCATACCTTGGCAGTCAGGAAATTCTGTAGATTCTGGTGATCAGTTTAAACAGTCACTGGTTTTGCATTTTACACTAGGCACTGATTCCATTCCTTGAATGCTTCCAGAATCGCTAATAGTTCCTTATTATAGATCTCATAATTTCGCTCTGCTAGGTGCAGTATTCCGGAGTCGCAGCGACAGGATGTAGCTTTTTTTCCTTAAACTTTGATAGGATACACACTAGTGCAAAATCGCTAGCATCGATTTCCACTATCGTTTCTCTGTCCGGGCAAATATGACTGAGTATTGAGGCTCAGATGAATTTTTGTTAAAGATCCTCAAATGCCCCTACTTGCTCTGGCCCTCAGCCAAAGTTTCTGGGATCGCCCTTCAATCTTACAGTAATTGGTTAGCAAATTTTGGGGAAATCCCTTATGAAATATTGGTAAAAATTGGCAAATCAATCAATATTTGCACCTCTTTCATGCACCTTGGTGGTTTCCAATTCTTAATATTTTCAACCTTTCTTTCTCTCATGTTAGCACTATCAATTACCAAAATGTAATACAAAATCTGAACTGTTTTTAGGTGAAAAACTCACCAGTTAGTTTATACCGCTTGATCATATTCTTCCAACCATGAAAGAACCTTCTTAACCAAGTCATTGAGTTCTTTTTCCGTCTAGGAGTAGATCAGGATATCGTCAAAGTATAGTACTACCGCATTATGCAAAAGCAAGTGTAGCATTTTGTTCATCATGGCCTGAAAGGTGACAGGCGCTTTCACCAGCCCGAACGGCATTACTTTCTACCAAAAGTGGCTGTATAATGGGTGGAATACTGTTTTCCACTCATCGCCTTCCTTGGTTCTTAAGAGGTGATTATCATCTTTCATATAGAGTTTTGAGAAGATTTGGGTCTGGGCAACCCGATCCCGGAGTTCGGTCCTAAGGTGTAACAGATATTTCTTCGCCTCTGTAAGTTTATTCAACTGTTAATAATCCACACAGAACCTCCTTGATCCATCCGGTTTAGACACAAATAATATTGGTGCCCCAACAGTCCATTTGCTTTTATCAATTTTCCCTTGATCCTGCATTTTCTTCAGTTAATTTAGTAGCAAATCTAGCTGTTGGGCTGACACTGGATATATTGAGTCCCATGGAGGTATTGCGCTAGGTATTAAATCAATTGCGTGCTGAAACGAGCTAATTCCCCCTAGTTTTTCAGCTGGTTCTGGTGCAAAAAGCATTTTGAATTCCAGATATTCCAGAGGTATTTGCCGGAACTCTGTCGCATCTGGTAATGTAGGAGAGGCTCACTTGATTCTACATATGTACTGGACCTATTGGACTTTGTCCATGGTTTGGTCCCATTCAAATGTCAGGTCTATGCCTTGATCGTTAACATGAACCAGTCATTTCTAATCTTTAAATATCCAATTTTGCGCATCCACAAAGTGTCTTAAGGGAGGTTCTTTATGCCACCATCCAAAAGGGATGATAAGGTCATTTTTGCCTACGTTGGCAATTACGCATGATATATGAGATCAGTGAGCATTACACCCAATTTCTAACAGGATTGGATATGTAAAGTGTTTTCTCCCGTTTGCTCCTATTGTTCCCTAGAAGGCATAAATATCCAAGCTATGTGAGCTTTTCTGGTATGGGAAGGAATGTTTGTTAACCTTGTCTTGGTTAAATAGGAATATATTAGATCCTAAGTCTGATAAAACCCGAATTTGGATCCGGTCTCCTTTGAATTCAATGGTCACCCTGCCTTCAGGGCATCAATAAAAAGTCGTAGCTATTGCCTATCTTTGGTTTATATTGTTATGGCCTCTTTGGCTCTGTGAGGGTCTCCTTTATAACATCTTGTTCTTATGGTTAGTAGAGTGTTTGTTACCATGCCCGCACAGTTTTAGCTATTGAAGCCTCCTCAGACAAACTAAAATCTCTCTCTTTGGTGTACTGGGTAGCCTTCCATCAGCGGTCTTTACCCCTTGCTAAAGGGTTCCAATACACCTGTCTTTTTCTCTGAATAACAGTAGCTAAACACATATAATTAGGTTGTGCTAAGGGGATTCTACGCATATCGACTTGATTACCCCTTGCGTTTATCATGCCTCTCCTGCCTAGAAACCAGTAGTCCAGGTTGGGGAAGGATTTATCCAGATGCATTGAGCGTGTCAACTAGGAAGCCGTAGTTTCTCCTTTTATGCCAACCTCATTTTTCTTGATGTGCGGAATGCTGTTTACTGTTTTTTCAACTATTCCATTGTCCAGCTTACCTGGTATATATATTCATTCCTGGATGTGTTCTCAAGACTCATGGGAGACTCATTCCACATTGTCCTTCTTAAGAAGTCCCTTGTCACCGCTGGTCTGTCCAGTCTTCCATGCATCTCTTGAAAGGATTAGGGCTCTATAAGGACACTGGTTTATTAGCCCATCATCTGTACAGAGGTCTGATATAAATTGAGTTTTGCACTCCGCTTGTTTCGTTTTTGAATTCCAGGTTCCCCGAGATAGTCCCAGACTCCCATGAGCCACAGTGCACGTTAATCACCTCTTGCACGGAAGTCATGTTCCTGTCTGCAATTCTCTACTAGGTTTGGAATGCTTTTCGTGATTCTCGCTTGGCTTTGCATTGCCCATAAAGAAGCGCGAAATACCTGCTAGAAGAACCTTGAAGAGGTCCAGCCCCCTTGTGGTGTTTGGTTTTGGTAATGGGTGCGTAACTAGGTACATAGTTGCCGTTGCAGCCAGTACCTGAAAACTCTTTTCAAGTTTCATCCATGACATCCAGTTCCAAAATTCTGGGCTGGTTGACTTGGTTAACCATTGTTGTTGGTCTTGTTGGCCCATTTGCGGTGGCTGTTACCCGGGGTTTTCGATATTTCGGTGTGACATTTGTGTTACTGTCATATAACCGATACCTGGGCCTGTTTCCTACCGAGGTTCCAAGTATGGTTGGCCAAAGTGCAACGGGTGCATTGATTGGCTTTCTTTCACTCTTCCATTTTTTCAACAGGGATTCCTTAATGAGTTTAAACCCAATTTGTATGCTCAACCTTTCCTTCAGAGAGTCCTTTTTGCCCTTTTTCCACTAGTTTGCTCATTTTGTTGGCCGCTTTTCCAGCTGCATTATAATCTTTTGGTGTTTTATTTCCTGCAATGGTTTTGCAAGATTTAGATTCCTCCTCAAGTTTTCTTTTCTGGAAGTCACTTTTTCCGTGATCTCCTTGTCTGAAGAGCCTTTGTTGTTCCTTGAACGGTTCTTCTCCCTTGGTAACCCGGCGAACTGCCATGATCAAGTCACTATCCGAGTCATGACATTAATGTGCCAGCGTACCCATATCTTCAATAGGAAGTTGCCCCTGAATTACGCTTCTCCAAGCTATATCAGATACTTCTACCTCGATGTTGTGGTTTTCCATAGTCAGGAGATTCTTTTCTATATCTCCTGTGTACCTGACCTTCTCCATGTCGGCTAAGGCCTTTTGCGCATTATGCATCATTAAAAACCATTCCTTAATTTCGGCTCTGAAGTTGATCAAGGAATGTTAACCCTCATGTTTTGAGATTCCGAGTATTGCAGTCAGATTCTGCCTCTATGTTTTGCCGAAAGGAGCCACCTCTGTTCCCTCTATTATTACTTCAGTATACTGGATGCGTTCTTCGTCGTCTTGCTATTGCCATGGGTTTCTTGCAAAGTAATCTTCACAATTTCGTAACTATAGTAGTACAACTTGATATGCCTTATTCTTAAAATTAAAAGGGGTGTTCGCGTGCGCAAAGTTAGTCGGGGCTAATGCTGCCCTAGAGGGTCAACCCACGCGTCTGCCCCATATCACAACTTTCGACTAGGTGGCTGTCGCCTTTCTGGTTCTCCTACTTGTTGAGACTAACCTCCCCCACCTTCTGGATCTTAATTTACATCTACAGGGCCAGGTGCATTCACCAGTGTTGGCGGTGGTGCGGCCTTTCCACCATTTCCGTTTCCATCTCCACGTCTACTCCCTTGCACTTGTTTCTGCGTGGGATAAACTGAAACTCATCTTCACCAGCAGCCATTGTTTGTGTTTCCAACACCTCATGTTCCACTGGCGGTGGTTCTATGGTTCCCCAAACACAAGGATGGTTTCTGGCAACTTGTATTTGCATTACTGCCTCACTTATTCGTGCCAACATACAACTCATTTGGTCTGTTGCTGTATTCTGCCCCTTGGAATTTGCTTCTCCCTGAATTTGTTCTTTTTCTAATCTCTAGTGGAGTTCTCTTTACTCCAATTCATCCGCGGATGTTCTTCTTGCGCCGCGACCTGCGTTCACTGGAGTTCCTCTCTTTGGCCAGTTAGTGCTTATTCCAATTGGCGATCTTACTCTAGAGTTTCCTGCCCTGTTGTACCAATGTTAGCGTTAACTTGAGTACGTACTACTTCGTGTTGTGTAGTCGATTGTTCTTGATCTGGTACCTTGGCTTTCAACTTCTTTGTAGTTGCTGTCTGCAGAGCACTCATTTCAGCTACTTGTATGTCTAACCCAGTATGGACCAGTTTGAGCTCTTCAGTCAAGATTCGTTCTCCCTAAGGTATGGGCCTTGCATGGTGCTGAAGTTTGTCTTCCTGAACCTGCGCTTGACTGGATAGTTCATTGAGGGCCAGATGAGTATTGTCGACAAATTCATACAGGCTTTGGTTGAACTTGTCTATTGGGAATCAAATATGTTATTCTAATTTACCAAATTACGGTGTGTAACAATAGGAGGTATAGGGTGTCTTGAACGGATACCGGAAGCTGACTTTCTCACTCTACTAATAGCCAGTTCCCCTCCTATTTCGCTGTCAGTCATAGTCGGCCAAAGTAAGTGTGACGCGAAAGTGAGTGTGACGCGCCGGTCTTTCTTTTTTTTTCCCCAGTGACTAAGCCTGCTAGCCAGTAACAAATATCCACCCCTGGAACGGCACCGGCATGACAATTGAATACCGTACTGAGTGCTCGGATTGGTCACCTCTGGGATCTCCTATCTTTACCTGGCCCAGTAGAGCGATACGAATCCCTCTTTCGGACGACTCGAGTCCCTGTCTCCCAATGTCTTCTATTTCTCTCACCTAGAGCGACACCATTCCCATCTCCGGCTATCCCAATCTCAGACTCCCAGTGTCTTTGTAGGACTATGAGTTTTATCTCTCCCACCTGGAGCACCACCCTTCCTCTCTTGAACTATTTCAATCTTGGACCTCTACGGTCTCTATTAGACTCCGAGTCCTATTCCTCACCTCGAGCGGCCTCCTCTCTCTCTCTGGCCAAAACAATCTCACGCTCCTAGCCTCTCCACAGGACTTCTCTCCCTCCTACCTGAAGCAACACTATCTCTCCCTCCGTCCTGACCAATCTCAAACTTCCAGCCTCTCGGTAGGACTTCTATCTCTTCCACCTCGAGCAACATCATTCTTCCATCTGGCCTGATCTATCTCTGACTTCGTGCCATACACCATTCTACTAGGTTGCAGAAGCTTTCCAAGAGATCTCATTTCTTTCATCGAACATCACAATTGAGGACCATACAAGAAAACTTAAAAGCAAGCAGCGCTTAGATCGTGCAATGCTGTGGCTAGAAGACGAGCTATGTGAAATGGCTAGTACTGCTGCTAAAATGTTTGATGTCAATCCATCATCAGTTCAAATGCGTCAACTTCGTATACGTCACCAGAAGAGAAACTCTCCTAGTACTTTCAATCAACATGGTGGGAACAATCTAATTCTTACTGACCCTCTGGAACAAGCCGTTTTTCGCTTCTGCACTGAGCAATTGAAGATGGGTTTGGGTGCAACCCCTTCAATACTCTATGCTGCAATCTGCTATCTTCATCAGCAAGTGAAGTGCAATCCACCATCCCTTCGGTGCTTTCAGCTTTGGTTAAAAAAGAATCCTCATCTTCATTCAGTTAAGACAAAACCAATCGCACAAGCTCGCATTGGAACCCATAGTGAGGACGATCTCAAGAACTTCTTCATTAATTACCAAGAGACACTTTCAAAATATGGCATCAAGCGAGCCAAATACATCTTCAATATAGATGAATCGGGTGTAAGAATTGGATGTCCAACCGGCGAAATTGGAATTGTTCCAACCCAAGTAATGGAACTCTACACAGCAAGTCCAGAAAATCGAAAGTCTTTGACAATTATAGAGACTACCTGTGCCGATGGACGACAGCCACCACCACCAATTATCATCTGCCCTGGTGAAAATATAATGGAGAATTCGATCCAGTATAATCTAACTGGAGCGGAAGTCATTGCTGTCTCGCAGACGGGCTATACGAATGAGAATATTTCTCTTGCATGGCTTCACCATTTTATCAAACATGCTGGTGCTGGTCCAGACAACCATAGGCGTATTCTCGTCCTTGATGGCCATATCACCCACTGTCAGAATGACTTTGTTATCAAATATCATGAGAACCATATCGTTCCCTTCCAGTTTCCCTCACATCATCCACATGTTTTGCAACCATTAGATGTTGGTGTATTTCGTCCATGGAAACACTACCACAACAAAGCTTTTCAGAATACTCTGCACTCACTCAGTATAGAGTATACATTCTCTTCATTTTCCCGCGACTTGAGCAAAATGCGTGAGCAGACCTTTCAGCCGTATACCATTAAGAATTCCTTTTGCCATTCAGGAATGTTTCCTCTATCTTACAAGCTAGCCTTGAAGAAAATGTGTTATTACAACAATGGGAAACTTATTGGAGAAGAATCAGATCCTGCTCCGACACTTGATAGCACATCCATTACCCAGGAAGGACCTTCAGTCGACGAAGGTGGTGAATTGGAGCTTCCTACACTTCCCAGTAACTATTTTGAGTGTCAGAAAGAGATTGGAGAGTGGATTGATCATTCCGAAAGCTTTAGTCCCACCTCCAAAGCCAGGTTCCAACACTGGGCAAAGGGAACTCAGATATCTCTCGCACAAGCAGAACTCCAGCAACAGTCATACCAGATGGTCCAAATGGGGAGGCAGCAAGCGGCAAAGGGCAAAAGCAAATCGAGACGAGTTGTTCAAAAAGGAGGTGTGATTACAGTTGAATCAGCAAGGCTTAAACGTCAGGAAAAGGCTGAGATGGAGAGAGCTACTGCCATCAAGAAAGCTCAAAAGGCAATTCAAATTGCAGTCAATAAAGCCAAAGCATCTTTCAACCGTCGTGGTATAAATGCTCGCAAGTCTGAGAAGGAGAGGAAGAAACAAGTAAAGGCCATTCAAGCAAGGGGTGAAATTATTTCAGCTGAGATGCTGGTGGCAATTCCTGATCCAGAGAGAGATCCAAGTCCAGAAGATCTTGAATCATTGCAAGCTCCTCCTGATTTATTGCAAGCTTTATTGTTACTCGAGCCAACATCTGCAAGCACTACTAGCATAGTAGATCCTGAATTGCTTGCACTGGATTCTCTAGCAGCAGATGTTCAGATTTATACTACCAGGAGAGAAGCAGAGTAAAGATATAGTACAGGACCTGCTGGTGGAGAAAGTAGTTTTATAGTGGATGATGGAGAGGACCTTGCTGGTGAATCTGATTCTGATTCTTCATGTATTTCTTCAGATTCTATTATGAGAAATGCCAACTTTGTATCTTTAAATTGAAACTATGTATACTAGTATAGTGTGTTAGTGATTCTATACAAACTCTCTTAGGCCATTGAAAGCAACAAAACATGCTGTATAATCAGTCCAAGTGAGTTTATTATTCCCATACACAGTTCAAAACTAGTATTATGTAAGCGTCTCTAGAGTGGAAAAAAGAAGAAAGACTGGCGCGTCACACTTGCTTTCACGTCACACTTGCTTTCACCGACTATGATCGACAGCGAAATAGGAGGGGAACCGGCTGTTAGGTACCCTTCAAGTACTTGGTTGAACATTTCGGTTTGTCCATTAGTCATAGGGTGGTACGCAGTAGACATTATTCTTTTTATACTTAATATCTTACACAATCACTTATAAAATTCTCCTGCAAACTTTGCATGCCTCCTAGGGATGATTTCTGTTGGTAGACTACAAAGTATTCAATTTCTTTTATGAATGTCTGAGCGACAACCTTGGCAGTCAGATATTCTACCAGACTGATAATATACGCCATTATTGTAAAAGGGTCGTCTAGAACCATGATTTGGCCGTATCCTACTTATTTGAGTTACTAGATAATCAAATCTGCTCAGGTTGATGCCCAAGCTGCAAAAAGTACTTGTAATAGTTGCAATAGGCTAAAGTGTTCATGTCTAAGTGCCTTAGCTTTTTGTCATTCAGTATATGACCGTACATAGTCAATTATCCACTTGATAATTCCTTTGGAGCAAAAATCTCCAGCGATAATATCAAGAGCTTTTTTCTGACTCACGTGTCCAACCACCCTTGAGTCATAACATCCCTTAGCAATATCGGTTTGCAAGGTTTCGTCCTGTGAAATATATTGTTATTTTTGTAGAAATGAATTCCATCAAAAAGGGTTTCTTATGTTGACCTTATCTTGCCATTATCTCCTAATTGTTTGGCTCCCGTTTCCACCACATCCACTCTGCATCATCTTTTGATTTCTTTTTTACACTTACCATGAAGTTGATATCAAATTTGTTGACATCGCACTTAGTGATTATTGCATAGGTCATTAAGGTTAGTCCTTCTGTGAATATATTAGGTGTGAGGCAATATTTGTTGTATCAAGGTATAAGTGATTGGCATGAGCATGTAGTAAACACAATTGCGGCAGACTAACTTACATCTGTATATCTGAGCTACCGAAACTTTGCCTTGCTTAATGAGAATTAACCAACTCTATGACTCTAGGAAGTTGTCTTTCATTAATCCGTTCCACAATCGTCACTAGTATGCGGTCCCCTGTACTTAACTGAAAGGCATTGTCATTAATGTTAACTTGGAGGATCTTAACCTACCCAATATATTCTGCATTTACTACTCAGGCTCCTATGGAAATATAATGCATGACTATCAAACTACTACGGGGAGCAATGCGTTCGTATATCGGAACCCTGAGTCGAATAGCTAATCAAGTCCGTACAAGCAGCCCCAATTTTGCCATAATTATAGTTTCCTTGGTACTGTATTGGTCGTAACCTACTGCTAACTTTGAACCATGGGCCTGGGTTCTCTCTACCTGTTGCATCCTTTTAATCCTAAATGAATTATTTACTGCTTCTTAAAGCAATCCCAGGTCTGGTTATTTAAAGTTTTCTTTACCCCTGGTATCTGAGAAAACTAAGTTAAGGTTATTCTGGACTATTTAAGACTGATGTGACTGAAGTATGTCCTACTTGGCATTCTCAACTCCCAACTTAGAGGGGAACCCAGGCCGCCAGCTTAAAGCATCAGGTTTACCTACTTTAGATCCAAGTCTGTAAACGATTTTAAATATAAAATCTGTCAACCTTTGGTCCCTTCAGATATTCTTACCGACTAGACCTTTGTTAAGAGATATTATTCTAGATTTGGATATTCGGTATAAATGGAAAAAAGGTTGATCAGTGCCTTTCAGGTAGTATTGCAATTCTTCCAACTCTACTAATATTGCCAAGCATTACTTGTCTTAGATATCATAGTTGTATTATGCAGGAGTAAGGTTCAGGGAATAGAATGCAAGAGGATACAACTTGGTATCCATATATTGAGAAAGAACATATCTGTGTGCATAATCTCTGGGATCTTTTTCTACTCCTGTTGCTCTTGCAGGATAAATGTGACCTAGTATGGGAGCTGCAATGAACTGTCGTTTGAGGTTACCAAATCCTATTTATTTGTTTCTCCACAAGCAAAATCTTAGAGATTTCCCTTTGGCAAATTAGTAATTGGTTCACATTGTACAGAGAAATACTTTATGATTCGTCAGTATAAATTGGTAAATCACATATAGATTTGAATTTCTTTTACTGATGTAGGTGGTATCCAGCACATAATTGACTCAAAGTTGCACGAGCACGTAGTGACTCCATCAACAGTGACTATAGGCCAGAGAAATTGCTAGGATTTGACAATCAAGGTTCTGTTAGCCAGCTATATGGCCATATGATACACTCATAGTCATTCCAGTACCCTTTTTGACTGAATATAAGATGATGCTTTTCAGTTTTGAACTATATAAGGATATCATCAATATACACCACCACCCCTTAATCTAGGAAGTCTTTGCGGATCATAGACATAATTGAGGGGAATATTCCAGGTGTGTTGATAAGAGAAGATGGCAGGACTTTGTATTCATATTGTCATTATCTTGGGCGAAAGGCACTTTACCACTGGTCACCCATTTGTATTCGAATTAGATGGTTTCCATCTTTGATGTACAGGGTGGTGAAAATAGTTGCTCCTAGAACCTGATCGTGTAGTTCGGTCTTTGGAGGGACAAGGTATTTATTATCAATATTGACTTTGTTCAAACCTAGGTAGTCTACTACCAACCAGTGTTGTCCATCATGTGTATGAACAAATAGTATCGCTTCTCCGGCAGGACACTTGCAGGGGGAAATCTCTTCTTGTTTAAACATAACCTCCCAAAGTGTTCTTTGTGTGGTGAACTGTTTATCTGACAGTGGATAGAATGGTCTAATAGTGGTCGAGAGTCTGATAAGAGGTCAATAGCGTGAACAATGGTTAAAAGAAAAGTTCGTTTAGCTGCCGTTGACAGGTGCAAATGGTCCTTGTTGTCATCATACTATGCATAAAGTTGCAGGAACACAATAACTTCCAGAACATCTACTCACGCAACTCTTCCAATCTACTCTGCCACCGTGTCATCCAACCCTTTCCAATCTCTTTCAATAGATATACCTACAACTATAGGTAAGAGATCGATCTCATATCGTGGAACCTCAAAACTCTTGTTTCTTGACTAATGAATTCCCTGTTGTAGATGTTCATCTTTTCTCTATTCAAATAGAATTATTGCGGAATACTTTCCTGAAGGTGCGATTTTGCATATAACTTTCCATAAGGGTTCATATTTTCTTATCGCCTGGTAGATTGCACAGGTATAATCTCTTACAGGTGGGAATTTATCTCCTTTAAATTCTAGAATAGAGAGTGGATCCTAACAAGATTCTCAAGCAATATTCAATTGCTTTAATAATTTTTAGTTAATAACCTAAATGTTCGATCATGAGTCCAATAAAACTTTTATACCATAACAATTCCCATACACTTAGATACATGCATTACCTTCAGGAAATTGGTATAGTTTTGGTTCCTTATGATCCAGGTTTCAACGTGTATGTGAGCTTGATATATCTTTTAGTCTGCGCTTAGGAGATATTATATTTCTATATGTGGGGAGTTCATAACTACCCCAGCGTCGTTTCTATCAGGTATGTCACCCATACGTATTAGAATACAATTTATTAATTAATATGATTCGGTTGCGGGTAGTCGATTTTAAGGGCAAGCCAAGCGGACGAAGGCTTAAATCTCTCGATGTAAACGGAGATTGTCTAGGAAGGCTCGCAGGTAAAGCGTTTTGAGTAAAAACTTACGATATTGATAAGATCTCTTCCCTATTCCTGCATGCTCTATTTAAAACTATAGGACTCCCCAGGTATTGATTCAAGGCCACCCTAATCCCATGGCTTTTCAACTTCTAAGATCTTTCTACTATGGTCAACTTGTGCACATCACGTTTAACATTGAGAATCTAGTCTCTCACCTATGGTCTTCGCTCACATAACCCATTGTAGTGGAATGATAGCGTCTTATCTTCCAATGAGTTTTTGCTGATCTGTAGACCCTTATTCATATAAGAGTTGATCAATGCTCATGTTGCCATGTATCAGAGAACTCAGTTGTCTGATAGGTTCATAGGATAATATCGCTCATACCTCTTTATCCGAGCGACCGATTTCTTCCGTTCGACCTCCTATTTCTAGACAAAGTTGTCCTCTTGCAAGTTGGACAATGATCCTGTGCTCCGGTCGCTGTTATCATTTTGCAGGAGTCTTTGCAGATTCAAACCCGATGAGTAGAAAATATCTCCTTTGACCAATAACCCTGCTGGACAGGCGAGTTAAACAGGTATCCTCGAGATGGTACAAGTGACTTTATACCCTTAGACTGTGACCACGACGAGTTATACATAGTTACAAGATGTGTTCCAATTACTCGTATTTTGTGGTAAACGAGGAACTGCACAAGGTCCCAGTGTCGACTCCCAGGATGAATGCCAGAGCTGCAGGGGGGTAATTGCCTGTAGAGGTTCGGATTCATGCAGTTTCTCCTGAAAAGTAATGTAATCCTCTAGGGAGTCGTTTGTGTCTTAAACAAGGTCCCTCCTCGTTGAGGTTTGTCCCGAATAGCTTTTCTAAAAGTTAACCTCCATTTAGGTAACCCAATAAAATAACAATATATAAAAAAAAAAGTAAAAATATAAAATATAAAATATAAAATATAAAATATAAAATAACTATAAAAATAAAAAATAACAATTTTAATAAAATATAAAACCCCAAACTTAAACAATTCTAAAATTTAACTTGTCCCCTCTTGAAATTGACTTGGTAGGGTAAAAAACCTAATACGTTTACTTAGCCACATTAGGAAAACCTTTTCCAAGTCATTCAACATCTGCCCGCTTTGGCATATTCGGATTCATCCTATGAAACACCTACACTCTTGCCTGTGCATGCTCTAAGTGTTCTGGTGGTTGTCAAGTATTGTCATCTTCGGAACAACCCGTCGTCTTGACAAAATAAGGTAACTCAAGCATTTTTCATTAACGACCTATAACTCAACAGGTCTAAGAGATTATCTCACTCTTCAGGATTCTTTCGATTTCCCATTCACAATATGAATCGATTTCCTCCTTCTTGTCGGAATTTTTTTCCCTTGCTAGTCAATTGGAGGTCCGATAGGGTTCCAACAATGTTAGATTAAATATTGGATATATCTTCCATCTTGGTGATATTTCTAGTGTGTAGGCACGCTCTGCTCTTTTTTCCAATACCTTGAACATTCAATACAGCTTTGGCCTAATCTTCTTATACAGTCGCTTGGTGTGTATATTTTTTGCATTTAACATGACGAGGTCCCCGACCTTGATGTCTGGTTGTTGCTTAACCTTTCTGTAGTAATATTTGCTCAGATTTTCCCGTATTTGTTCCAAGGCTTTTCTGGCGTGTTGGTGGTTTGTTTGCATACAGTGTGCATAGAGCAGGGCACCAGGATTTTGGGCTTCGCGTTCCTTCATCCATTCTGTTTGTGGATGGAATCCATAGTTGGAGCAGAATTGTTAGGCACATAACTCCCACAAGGGCCCAGAGGAGCAGTTTGAGAGCTCTGGGCTTGAAACTCCACAGACTAATACCTACCTCCGGCCCCGACGTTGGCCCCGGACGACAGCACTGGCGCCTTGTGCAGTTGCTCACAAACATAGAAAGAAGAAATATTGGAGCACCTCTCGTAACACCGTATAAGTCGTCGCCGTCATGGTCTAAGGGTATAATGTCACGTGGTCCATCTTGAGGTCACGTGTTCAACTCCCCGGTCCAGCAGGGTTATCGGTCGAATGAGATATTTTCTACCAATCGGGTTTACATCTGCAAACCTTCCTGCAAGACGATAACGATGACCCGACCGAGGGATTTTCGCCTGACCCTCCAGAAGGGCCTTCCAGCTTGGCATAGCAAGTCGAACGGAAGAAATCGGTCGGTCGCTTAAAGAGTTATAAGCGAAAATATCCTATGAGCCTGTCGGGTGACTGAGGTCGCCGACGCAAGGCGACATGAGAGTTGATCACCTCATATACGGATAAAAGCACAAGTGCATATGGCCTGTAAATCGGTGGACTCCCATTGGAGGATAGGACGCTATCATTCCTAAGAATGGATGAGGGGACCGAAGGCCGTGAAGGTGTGGGAAGGAGTTCTCAGGGTCAAGAGAGCTCGCCACTTCCAAATCATAGAGAAGATATCTTCATAGTTGTAAAGCCGTGGGAACAAGGTCGCAGGGTATAAATACCTGGGCAGTCCCCGGTCTTAGGTAGGGCATCAAGCAACGGAGAAGAGATCTTATCAATATCATACGTTCTACCTCGAAATCTTGAGCCTTCCTAGACAATCTCCGTCTACGATTTGATTTCTTAAGCCTAGCCTGATTCGCTTGACCTTAGAATCGGCTACCCTTAACAGTATATTGATATTTCTCCATGTTACCAAGGCTCACTATATGACATTTGGACATCTCCAAGTCATACCTCGGGAATCACAAAAGCTCATAGCTGATTCCACCCTCCTCGACGAGCTTCTGCTCGAACCTCGCCCCTCAAAATACATCTTCTCATTCGAAGAGATACTGGAAAACTCCCTCCCGGAGATCCAATTCTATATACCTCAGGAACCCTCCTGGTTCACCGACCCCTTACTCATCCCGACCGAATCAGATTTCCAAGAAATCTACGAACACTTCTACGGTCCCACCTTCGTGTGGAAACCGTTCCAAGACTACGATACTGAAGAAGAAGGAACCTCCAGTTCTTTCAGCTTCACTGCCCCCTCCTTCACCCCATCTCTTTGGAGACTAGGAAAACATCCTGAGTCACAGTAAGTATCAGATGGCCCGACAATTGACTGTCGACACGGACAAAGCCATGTCGGACATAGAGGAAG
>QFET01005910.1:5566-22441 GCA_003316355.1 Tuber calosporum | reverse complement strand
CACAGGATTCCGGTAGCTGTACACTCACCGGTAATGATAGTGGCTGCGGGTTTCCAGACCCTCAGCTCTTGCTGGAAAGATTTCATGTATTTAAGAGTAGTCTCCTGGCTAGCAGGAGACATCAGACTTCAGACAGATGCCTAGACAGTGAATACACTTGGTTGAACGGCGATCCTATTGTTCCCCTTCGCTCTATAAGCCATTATATTGTACTCCTCTTGTCTTCGCCTCTCAGCAGGTCTCCCTTAGACACCAAAGCGATAGCAGGCTACCGCTTAGGCTCTATTGTATAACCGTTCACACAGGCTAGCGCCTGTTACACCTGCTAGTTCCAGTTAGCCTTGTCAACCTTAACCAAAGTAACCAATAACCGTCAAATATATATAGACAAGAATATTCCCTTATGTTATCCTATACATTCATAGTCCAAACAGGGAATTTTATCTTTTACTCTCTACTATATCGTGTTCAAATCTCGTCTTCAGCAGTTATCACTTAAGCAACCCAATACTACAATATTTTCAGTGAGCTCTTCCTTTCTCTCCTTCCTTTTCCCTCCTTTCTGCCTTCCGTCCGTCTCCTTGAGTCCTGAGCGTTGTTGGCAGGCGATTAGAATACTGTGTGATCTTATCAACCAAGGAAGCACATTGATGGACAATGTATTCTTTTTCTTCCACAACCGTAGTGCTGGGGGGGTCATAACTTTGGGGTCTCGGAAACTAGAGTTTGTGGAGTTCCAGCAGTCTACTTGTACTGCTACTGCTATTTCCTCTCACTTCTTGTATCTCCTTTCTGATTGTTGTCATACTGGATTCTCTTGTACGAATACATAAAATTTACCGGTTCCGTATGCCTATTTTTAGCGGTGAATCGAATAACATAAACCGTTGACAAATATAATACCGATGTGGCAGCCACCAGCGTTTTCTACCCAGGTTAGGGTAGAGTTAACCCAAAACAACTTTATTAGGTTAAGCGAAGAATTTCAATAAATCTCATAATTATTATCATAATCCACTCAGGCTTTTGGCCCAGTATGATGGTTTCGCGAAAAAATAACTTGTTGAAATGCCCAAAACCTTCTGCACTAGTAAAGGGAGAAGTCCTGAGTACGGCCACAAGCCAACCTCTGTGCGTCGCGCATTATGCATCATCCTTCCAGAACCGGCAATCAAACGGCCCACCTTCGCCCAACCACCAACACCAACGACGTTGGCATAGACAACACAACCGTTACCGCCGACCACAACCACAACCACCGACATGGCCACAATCATCGTCACACAGTCCGATAGCGCACAACCCCTCGCGCAGTCCCCTGATATAAAAGTCTGCACTCACTGTAATCGCGAGAAACCGGCGGAGGACTACATCAAACCAGGAAACACCGAACCGTTCAAGACATGTGTCTCATGCCGTCAAGGTCGAGCCGCTGCAAGAGTCCGCCACGGGTCCAAACGGAAGCGGAGATCTAGGAACAGTGGAGACGTGAGTTCTGCCCTTTACTTTCTCACCGCTCCTCTCAACCGAACCAGTAGCTAAAGCATTCTCAGGCTCCTCGGTCGCGCAGGAAGACTGAGCATTCATCCGGTGACGCTCCCTCCAGCAGTGGCTCAAAACAAGCTGTGCAGCGGCAGCATTCGTCGTCATCATCATTCTTATCATCACCACCACCACAGCCATCACCGCCCCCCCCACCGTCATTAACCGCAAACCCGCGGGCTGCTCCACCGCCTCCTACACCCCTTTCCGCATCCTCAGATTCCAGTCGCACTAGGACGGAAACCGCTGGCTTTGCTGCAAGCTTATCCCGATTGGCGCAGTTGGTATCTAGCGCTACTGAAGTGCTGGGAGATGAGAGGTTGATGGCGCTAGCGCAAGAAATCCATCATGACTGGAAAGTGGACGAGATGGCGACCTTTATTGATGGGTTTTTGAAGGGTGCCGTAGGACCGGACCAGGACAGGGCTTGGTGAATCCATTGCGTGGGGTGGGTAATGACTTTATTCTTACTTGGGGGTGTCATGAGAACTTATAGCCCGGACGCTGCGAGACTAGTTTAATGTGTTTTCCTTTTCCTTTTCCTTTTCCTCCCTGTCTCGCTCTTTCTTCCAACCAAGCGCCGAGAGCGCCATCTCAAATCTTGTGCCTAATACACCGTTGGTCAGTTTTCTCCGCATGCTATATCTTGCTAGTAAGGAATGGAAAGCCCTTACTGTTTTTTTTGCTTTTTTTGCTTTTTTTTGCTTTTTGCTTTTTGCTTTTTTTTTTCTTTTGCAAACGGCTAGTGTAGGTCGTAGACGCTTTTCTTCAAACTTATCGTGTTATCCAGCATAATATCACCCAAATCTTGAAATATCCTTGAGTGACAAATGCTTCCTAAAACAAGTACCATAGTGCGCTACCAACCTGCCGGAGTCAGTGCGGAAGCGGTGACCCCCAAAACAATACTTCAACATCCGAGGTGAATAAAGGCTCATATCCAATCTACTAGACATAAAATTCAAACTCATCGAATTATACTGTAGAAAACTCGGTACTTAGGGCATGTTTGGTTGCGCTGGTTCCATTCCATTTTGCAACCGTTCCCCATATAAAAATAGTCGTCCTTCCATTTTGAAATGGTCACTTTGTATGGGACAACTGAATGGAACCAGCACAACCAAACAGGGCCTTAGATTTTCCGTTCCAACTATCGCTGAAGGTTTACGCACGGATAGGATACCTTTTGCGACTCGTACCGCAGAAAGCGCAAAGAAATTCCTGAAACAAACATCTGCAAGCCATCTCGCAATATTTTAAACGTTTTCACCACCCATCACTCGGTTCTCCTTATGCCCTATCTACCCTTCAAGCATGTTCCTTAGCCTTCCCCATACCCTTTCTCCCTGCCTCCCTCCGCAGTGCGCGCGCGCGCGCGCGCACATGTCTGATACAAAGAAAAGGCTTTAAAAAAGTTCTCAGAGAATTTTCCAATCTCATCCTTTTCATCAAGGCACCACTGATCTCCTTTTCACAATCATCAATCTCGTACCCACGAACACGAACGAACAGGAGGTCAAAAAAAAAAAAAATGCAAGGAAAAGCCCCCGCCTGCTCCGGGGCTGCCCCACCCATGCTCCTAATTTCCCGAACCCTCATCCAGGAAGCGGCGATTACAATCAACGCTCTTGCCAAATCCAAATACTTGATCCAGTTCCCCGACATCACGGCTGAGGACATGATCTTTGCCAACCAGATTGTGAATGAGCTCCCCACGAGGGTTGGACCTAACCCGCACAATTTCGCATTTCCCATGACGACCTCGACGTCCATCGCCACTTCGGTCGAGTTCACGGCGTACGCTGCTCACCCGAACGCGGCTACGGCTGGAGCAATCCTAAGGCATTGGAACATTATCAGGGTTTATAGGGAGCTTGACAAGCCAAAGCAGATCGTTAGAGGTTCCACAGATTGTGCTGATGCTTGGGATGCATTGGAAAAGTGCTGGGGTAAGGAGGTTGCTGAGGAGGCTTGGGTCGAGTATGTGAATTGCGATAAAAAGGCAGGGGGTGCTGGTGGTGGTGGTGGTGGTGGTGAAGCGAGTGGAACACGTGGAGTCTGTGGAGGGAACGCAGCCGCCGGTGAAGGGAGTGGAGACCCGGGAGAAAGGCCCTGGACTCGCGCAAAGGCCCTTGGTGCAAAGGTTGGTGGGAGTGGTGGAAACAAGGTCGCGAAAGGGAAGTCTGTGGAACGTGCAGACCTCATCCTTTTGCCTGCGAACAGAGCGGTTGGTAACAGTGGATTGATCGAAACCCCGAGGGAGCAGACTGAGAAACGTGCCGGCCCCGACCCAGCACCTACCCCTTCCGCAGGAATCCCCACCCCGGCGCCGAGATACGCAAGGGGACAACGGACCACCAATTCTTCCGAGCAGAGATTTCGCAGGACGGCCGAACTCACTAGGCGCCAAAGTCCTACTCGCCCTAGGAGCTACCCCGAAACCCAAATCCCGGGGCCTGATGCGGATCCGTTTGAGCATGAGCATGAGCATGATATTTAGAGTGGACCTTTGATATTTGTCGGATTGTCAGAATAGATAAAGTACTAACTAGATCGATCCTTCATCCGATAAAGCAATCATATACTTTTTTACCTTTCCACTTCTTTCATTCTCACCTTTTCGAGTTCAGCCAAGAGGTCCTTTAACACGATTTTGAGATACATTTTTCGTAGCCTACGGTACGTGGTGGTTCATGCTGGGTGCCGTAAAGTGATGTATGATACGGTAGGTCGGTATTACAAAGCAAAACGTTCCCGTACCTGATAAAGTAAGATGGAAATGATTCCACCCCTTCTTCCTCACCCCGGAACAAAAGGACTGAAATTATTATTATTTTCAACATTCCAAGATCTCCCCATTTTGCCAGCAATTTTACTGAAATTTATCACGTAATACTTGTTTTCCGGTGCAATTGTCAAGTTTATGGCTCTTCTACGTACGAGGCTGGTGACAAAAATGGTGAGCAGTATAAGGGTTTTCCACTGAAAACAGCCATATTTATGACTTTCAAACCATTGATGCAGTGAAGCAATCCAAACCAAATCTTTATCTATTTGTGAAACAATCCCATGGCCTTCACTTTCCAACTGTGTAGAACTCTAGATCTAAACTGGCTGGGGAATTATCAAGAGAGCTATGGATAGTGCATTGGTTTTCACACAATCTGTAACCATTTTGTATGGGAGATGGCAAGTCTTGGAGCTGTTTTCAACTTCAACTCTACCATATTGGGTGTCAAAGCACCCAACAATTCTTCAATAATCTGTGTATGCACCTGGGAGGATATTTGAGAGGGTTTCAGACCATTCTATTAATTTTTCAATTTGTTTTTTTTACAGTCTCCAAATATATTAGATGGAGGTGAGGAGTGGTATGGTTTGGGTTGTTACATGCCATTCTGCTCACCATTTTTGTCACCAGCCTCGTATATCATTGAGGGAGATGGAAGGAAAGAAAAGGCCAGGTCCGGGTCCGCCTGAACCGCTCCCCAAGGTATGATATGATACCCAGACTTTAATGCTGGCTAATTACAAGAAGAGCGATTGAATTTCAGACTTCGCCCTGATAGGCCAATTGAGCATCCCTTCTTGCCCCATCCCACATCTTCCTTCTGGTAACCACCACCCTGACTTACTGTACTCGCTATCCTAACGGGACAAAGCAAACTCCCTACCCACCAGAAGAAGGATTTCAAGGACATTAGGGAGGAGGAATTGAAAGTGATTACAAGCTAACTTGGCGGTTTATAGAACTGTTGGTATCATATGTGGACCTGACCGTTTGGGGGGCTAAAATGACTTTCCTATCCGTTGAGGGTACTTTGAAAATATTTCATTATGATAGAATCCCTCACACCAATGCCCCTCATTAGTCATGTTTAGTCCTTTTTTTGCTTGTGGATATCTAATTAATTAGTTCTTGTTGTTGTTTTTTTTGTTTTTTTTTGTTTTTTTCACTTTCCGCATAATTCATTCACTGAAGTATTTTTTTTTTTTCTATATTCTTTTTTCTTTCTCCCATTTCATAATACCCTTGGACGGATAACTCAGTCAAACTTGTAACGTGGTCCGTGCCACCCCTGCATAGCAACCTCGTGAGAACTTTTCAAGGACACCTTTGTAGAAGTGTTTTTCACCTTTGTTCTTGTGCACGCATGCCCAATTAAAGATGTTTGTAGGCATGTGTGTTATTGAATTGTAGTGTATGCTTATTCTTACATGTAAGAAGCATTTTCAGTGAATGCACATGGAGATTTACAAAGCCTACAATCCGAAAGCAGAACAAGAAGGTTGAAGGAAGGAGAAAGATAATAAAATATTTCTGAAGAAGATGTCTGTACTTTGTATGGTCCTGATCTACACTAATCACCATTGCCTTCCATCTCCCATGAAGCAGAATCAAGAGTTTCAAGTTATATTGTAAGGCTTGCAATAGGTTATGGACTTTTCATATATCTTGCCTGAAAGGCCATATAGAAGACAGATTCATGCAACAAGAAGTTAGCTCTAGAGACCTTAGAGTTTTTTTTTGGAGTAATCAAATCCTTGGAATACTAGTAAAAAATAGCAATAAAGATGGGTGCTGTTTTAGAAAAATAACTACTTTGAGTTTTTTGTTGTTTTGAGTAAGCTCGCGGAGGGGGTTTTCGGCCGACCCTAGCTTTCAGCCACGACAACAACTGTATTCCATCACCAAAACCAATCAGAAAACTGCAGGCAGAACAACGATAACATGCATATTCGGGAGAAAATGATTACCTTACCCCTTGCTGCTATTGAGAATAGCACCTCGGAGAGAAAATCAGCAAGCTAGTATGGTATCCCACACTCAACATTGCAAAGTCGCCGGCTGGTGGGTCAACCGCATACTCTGGCCACTATCACCAACAATGTCTATCTCCTGACCAGGAAAAGTCCTTATGTGCCTGGATTCTGGAGCAGGAAGCATGTGGCTATGCTCCCTCACATTCCCGGGCCAGAGAAATGGCAACCCTTATGCTCACTCTCTCCGGAGACATCAACCCCCTTGGCAAGCGGTGGGTTTCAACCTTTATGAAGTAAAATCCTGCTGTAGCTAGTATTATTGGCAAGCCAATTGTGGCAGCTCGGATCAAGGAAATACAGAAAGAGAATATCCGCGACTTTTATGAGCGATTCGATACAATACGGGCCAGGCACAACACCCTGCAGGCCAATATCTGGAATATGGACGAGCATGGAATTGCACTGGGTGTTTGTGCAAATTCACTAGTGTTAGGAGCAAGTGGAAAGAAGAAAACCTATATTCAGTCACCAGAGAATAGAGAGTGGGTCTCTGTTATTGAGGGAATTAATGCTTGTGGTCATTACATTCATCCTTGAGTACTCTTTAAAGACAAGGATGTGCAAACCTCATAGTTCACGGCCGAGGATATTCCTACTTAGCTTATTACCACAACATCCAAGGGTTGGACTTCTAATGATATTGGGCTACAGTGGCTGAAGGAGGTATTTCTACCAGAAACAGCACATTTCCTACCAGATAGCTGGCCTGCCCATCGTAATCTACTGCTTGACAGACATGGAAGTCATGTTACAATTGAATTTATGTGGATGTGCAAGCAGAACCATATCGATATATTCTATCTTCCTGCACACTCCAGCCATGTTCTACAGCCCCTTGACCTTGGCACATTCTCTCCACTCAAGTCATGCTACCAAAAAGAAATTGCCGACCTTGCCCACCTCGATGATGCAGCACCTGTAAAGAAGCGTCGGTTTATCCAAGCCTATCAGAAAGCACGGGCAGAAACCTCCACTACACGGACTCTACAAGCTTGCTGGGCTGCTGTGGGCTTATTCCCATGGAATCCAGCCAAAACTCTTAATTCCTCACAACTTCATTCAATTTCTACTTTACAAACTAAATCATCTTCCCTGCCACCCAATGTCCATTCACCTTCCCACCCAGCTACCCCAAAGCGCCCCAGAAACTTTGAAGATTTTGACCCCCACCAAACACCGCAACATCCTTGAGATATTTACCAATCAGTAAAGCACCTTGGCGAGTTGACCCGAGATCAGAGAACGGTATTTCAGAAGGTGCAAAAGGCTTTGAGCAAACTTACTGCTGAGAAAGCCACCCTTCACGCAACCAACCGACAACTACAACTTCAAGTTGATGAGTTGGAAAGTAAGAAGAAGAAGAAGAAGGTTATGCTTGACCCAATACTGTCTTTGCAAATGTGGAAAGTATAAAGAGGTCATTGAAGGAGGCAGAGAAGGCTAAAATTGCAGAGAAAAAGGCACTGGGAAAGGCTATAGAGCCATCTGCAGAGGAGGAAGCATTACAAACCTCTAAAGTATTGCAAAAGGGGCAAATAGAAGCATGTATGTTTCAATGGGAGCTGTAAATTCAAAATATTTTGTATTCAGCCATGCGGCTAAAGTGGCCGACAGCCTGGGGTGGCCGAAAACCCTGTAGGCAAGCTTAAAAGCCCTTTTTGTTTGCGTAGCAACCAAAACAATTTGGAGAAAAAGGGAAAACAAGTGTTTGCCAAACAATTTGAACTAGCACAACAATTAATAGTAAATAAAAATCAGGAATAGGATATAAATAAAGAGTAATTTCGCCTTGTTAATGTTATGGAAGAATTGTTTTCATTCATAAAGTGGTAAAAATAAGTAGGGTTTGATGGTAAGGGTTGGTAAAGTGGAGGTAGAAGATGATAATAAGGGAAGGTTAACAGAACAATTAATTTAGGTATTAGGCTGCTTTTTGTTCTTAGAACAAGGAGGATGACCATGCTATCTATTTGCAGAAATAATAGCTGGAACTTTCTCCACACTTTCCTGATTCTGCCTATTTAAGTTATCTAGATTTTTTCAATCTAAGCACAGGCAAGTTTTAACTAGTATAATACTTTTTTTAAATCAAATATTTTAGGATTGATAGTACATACCATTATTCCTGATCCCTGTATGAACTTGAATTGCCAGTTGGTACTTGGACTCTTTCGCATTAAGTGCAAGTAGATTCTTCTTCTGAGGTACTGAAGAAACCAAGATTTCTTCTGGCTGCGCATAATACCAAGTACTTTGGTACTCCAGGGGGGCGTAAGTCTAATATTTGTGCCAAAGATCATGGCCCTTCTCAGTGTTTATGCCAATGTTGGGTATTGGGCAAGTAGCCATAGCCATGAAACCAGCCAGATTGAAACCCGCATTTCGGATATCATATTTGTTCCATTCATCCTCTGTTAGTAACTTAACCTCAACAATTCCGGAGGTCTGAGTACCAATGCGGAAAAAGTGATATTGCTGAAGGCCCATGAGAGCTTTTAGATGTCGATTTAGCACTGAGTCCGAATCTCGAAAGAGCCTTTCACTAGGGTCAGCGAAGAAACAGATTGACTTAATCATGTGGGATGAATTAACTGTATCCATATGATCTGCAGATGTTGTAGAAGTCCAAATTTCGGTACAGTTTGCTTTTTGTTTAACGGTACTAAATACTTGGTCTACACTATTCCATGTATGTCCCTTTATTTGAAATCCTAATATGATTTCATTTATCTCCTGGGTTGTTACTAGCCAAGACAAGTACTACAACCTTGTTTTATTATTGTTTTGACCCCTGCAATTGTCAGCCCAGAGGTGAACCTTAGATGGCATATTCAGTAAAGTAGTTAGAAAGCAGTGCACTAGGGACACTACTTGGTTTGCCCCCTTTCCCTGTTTTGCTTCTGTGAACATAGTATAGTAGTAGTGATCTAAGCTATTGTCTACCATACCAAAAATATAGAGTTTAAAAGGAGTCCAGTAGTACCACTGGGATGGCTGTTGTAGCACCCTTGGAATTTCTACAACTTGTTGAAAGTCAAATGTAAAACTGTTAATATTGGAGAGATCAGACTTTGCAAATTGTATATCCTTTTCATAGGCAGTATGACAAGTTCAGTATTCGGTTCGATATAGCTCCAGCTAGAGAGGATTTTAGTACAATTTGTCAGAAATTCTATTAAGAAGATTATAAATACTAGGTACTTACAGCGTCTAAAGCTAAGGTAGAATCTAGACACTTGATTTGATTTCTTAGGGTGATGCGTTCATCACAAACATTTTTGCACGCTTTTCGGATCCTTATCATCTGTATCATCTTATCATTATTCCAAAGAGAGAAAATCTTTGAACATGACACCTTGGGTATCATATTTATGTGGTGTTGGAAGCCAGATATTGACAATAGATAGCCTTATAGGAGAGATATGATGGAAGGTAGACAATAGTTTTCAATTTCATATATTGTGTGATGTTTCCCAAGGCTAACTGACGCTTATAACATCGTGTTGTAATTGCTTCTCCTTCCTCTTCCTTGATGCTTTAGAGAAAGTCAATAATATCTTGGGTTGATGCATCTGATAGTGTATTACTAGGTTTTTATAATGAATTACCATGACTGGCAGGTATGGGCATCTGTGTACTCCGTATATGGTGACTAAGCCGATAGAGGCTGCTTTAGAATATATCCTAAAATGTAGCAAATACATTTGTGCATACTGTATTGATGAATGGCAGTGCGTACTGGATTTTACTAGGATCTTGTTTATGTATACAGGTTCCATGACGGTTTCTTTTTCCTGTGCCTAAACCCTGAAGGTTATTGCATAACTGTGGTCATAGAAGGTATATTATTCTTATTTTCTTCTCCTTTTTAGACAACTGATCATGATATAATAACTACTTAGTACATTGCAGGATTTTTGCCCCTCTTGTACACTGTTCAAAGCAGGTACAAGCTTTCAAAAAACCTTATAAATGCCTTCTCATTCCATCAGACTTGGGATTGTTTTGATTTTCTACTATTATTAGCCATTGCAATTCTATTAAAGTTCTAATTCTTCAGTTCAGTTAGGCCAGTGAGATCATACCTGGAGTGCTCAAACTACTCTCATCTATACTACTATTATCTGAATCTGAAGCCTAAGAATCAGTATAGTATTCCAATTCAGTACTATCACTTGCTACATCTGTAGGGTTAACAGAATTATCAAACACAGATGATTCTTCTTCATAGGATTCATTGCTGGCTATTGGATCTTTTGGAATGAGTGAATGACGCTTTAGGAGTATAATAGTATTATGGAAAGATCATGATGAGACTAATATAAAATCATCCAGTACTATAATAAAGTGATATAGCTAGAATATAAAACTCTAACTAGCCCTATCTCAGAGCACTATATCATTCAGATAATGTGGAAAAAATTAAATAATTACTATAGGTTCATTATGTCTGTTAAATATTTACAAACTTATTAAAATTAATAATACATCAAGTGGCGACAGATCGTGCACCTACAAATATTTGAAACTTTAATAGAAGGTATAATACTTCTCAAACTGGACTATCATTTTATGGAAAAAAGGTTTTTTGTTAAAATTTTAATAAAGATCATTATTCGTCCAATTTGGCCCCAAATTTAAGTTTAAATGTATTCCAAGAACCTGAGAGGCTACTCTATTAGGTAAGCATGGTAGAGGATTGTATTATCACCATGGTGGCAACTGCCCATTGTAGTTATTTTCGCAAAAAAGCACTCATATGCAAATAAAATGCTTCCAATCATGCCCTAACCTTTAGGCCTTGGAGACCTGTTAGACCAAATGAGATATACATATTTATTTCAATATTAATAACTATAGTAATAAATAGATGCATAACACTAGTAGATATCTGGAATATGGGCAGGTGTGGCCATAGCAGATGGGCTGAGTCCAGCAATATGCATCAAGATGCCCTAACTCAATTTCCTAAACTGTTTCAAATAATTAATTTTTTCAAACTAAACATTACCTCTATTTCATCCCCAGCACTTGACACCACATAGGATGACTGGTAGCATAAGTCTAAGCCTATCAATAGTAAAATGCAGGAAGCATGTCAGAAATATTATCTGCAATCCTCTCCTGTTACAGTTAAAGGAATGATGATCCACTACACCAGAAGGAGTAGGCATACAACCAGAATGCCTAATAAACGTATAACTGAAGGTTATAAGATTTTGCTATTTGTGATTATGGTTATACATTAAACTGGAGGATTCATTCTCCTTCTACTGACATTTGACCCCTATCTTCTTTTTATAAAGAAATGATTAATATTCCAGTACCTACTTTGGCAATTATTTATCAATTGGGTCAACAAACTCTTCCCTATCATACATATGACTTTATTGTATTCACAGAAAATCACTTTTCAACCCTGATTTATTTACAAAGTTGAGATTCTTGGGGGTAGGGGTTTGTGTCACATGAAAAGCACTGTAAGGCAGATATCCAGGTTATTGTATAAGCTCAAAGCTAATGTTACAGAATTCTGTTTATGGTGGTCATGTAACAGGGACTGATGGGGTTGTAATTGCTGCAGAGTATCAGGATAATAGTCAAGTTGATATTCTAACTACAATACATTTGTTGTGTGATCAGGTTATGATGGATAGGAAGTCCCTTGACTGACAAGTACAAATGGACTATTAAAACATCCCATATTTAGAGATCAGTATACTATGTCTGCCCCTATCCCCTATATGATCAGTGACTACAATCTTTATAAAGAATGGGTAGATATTACAGATCAACATCATTGTTAATTTTGTATACAATTAATTGCATTGCAGAATTGACTTCCTTTTTTTTTTTCTGGCTTCTTGATATTCCCTTTGTAAATTCTTTTCTCATTTTTCGTTCAATAAGGGAGGAAGAGAGCCCTGATCAGAAAGAGCTTCACCTAAATCTTGCAGGACATATTTTTCAGCAATATACTAGGCCAAATGGCCATCAAAGATGGTCTAGGAAGAAAGACTAATACAGTTATTTACAGCGAAATCTATGGAGTGGGAGACCTTCCTCCAGCACTTCATGGGCCTCTGGGCTGTCATGTCAGAGTTAAAAATGGAAAGAAAAAGGAATGTGCTCAATGCCGATTGTGGCTGTGGACTCGGGGAAGGAAGGGCAAACAGGCACCATCGGCTTCATTTTCTTACTCTTATTGTCTTTATCATTTCTTCTCAAAATGTTTTTCAGATTACCATTATTTTCTCTTTGCATTACGATTACTACTTGTTGGCTTGCATCAGGGCAGCTACGAGTTTGACCATGTCATCCGTCCAAGGGATAAAGTAGAATAATGCGGTAGGGTAGGGTAGGGCAGTGTCATATATGGTGAAAGTCCCCGTATGTGAAAACCCCCAGTATACATATCATATCGTACCACACCCTCTTTTTAGTCCCCGCTGGCTGGATATCCTCATCCATCCATTCGGCAAACCCCCTCGTTGAAAGTGCTAACATTCTTAGAGGGGGAGGGTTTTTTTTCTTCTTTTTCTCTTTCTTTTTCTTTCTCTTTTCCTCTTCACAATGTCACAGAATTGTATCATTTCCAGTGATCGGGAATCGGGGACTAATCGAGTGACCTTCCATGACAGAGCCTTAATTTCCCCATTATCATAGCAGACCCGACATCACTCATTGAGAAAGATCACCTTTCCAATTAAATGAATAATAAACACATCATATACCTCCTCATTAAAACCGGCGTCAGCATGGAATTTGTCGGTTATCAATTTTCTACGCTAGGCTTGTTGTTTATCCTGAACATCGGAGTGGTATGATGAGTGAAATGCTCTAGCCACAACCCTACCCTACCATATCAAGCCGTCTCCCGGGCTTAACTTAATATCACGGAAGCACCTCTAGTGAACTGGGGTGGACTATGATGACTACCGCACCGGTGAACGGTAGAAAAACACGCCATGGGAGGAATCGGACTAATCTGAATTGGAGCAATCAATGTACTCTATTCTAATTATCGTGAGGGATTTTATAGCATGACTGTTAGTAACAGTGTCACTCTTGGGAAGGGAATGCCTCCTCCCCTTTCCCCTCTGGGTCCTCCTAGGTCTACATTTCGGTGCACTGATCGCGTCGATACTTGGTTTCCACGCATACGGTAGTTCATAGGGAGGAGTTTAGTCACAGCAATCTTCTTACTTACTTCCTTCTAGCAATTCGTTAGGAAGTCGGTGAGACCTTCGAGGCAGAAAATACTTTATCTTGTCTACTATTCAAGTATGACATCATATCACATGTAGGATGAGCCCCCGGGGTAGTGATCCCCCCGGCCCTATTCTAAGGCCCGTGAGGAGCTAATCCCTTAGGCCGAGGAGGTACTTGGGTGGTAGAGGGCGATGAAGGGTCAGATACAAGTCTCCCTAGAAGATACTTTAGGAATTGAATAGACTAGAAGGGATATACGCCCCATATCCCTTCACTACCAGTTCACACTAACCTGAACTCGAAATTCTCACTCTGTTCCTCTCTCTCTCTCTCTCTCTCTCTCTCTCTCTCTCTCTTTTCTTTTTCTTCTTTCCAATTCTCGCTTGGAGGGATATGCAATTCGTATGCGCCAAACCCCCCCCTTCCCCTCCCCACCTTCGCCGATTACTAAATTCGAGGGCAAGAGCGTCTAAAAGAAAAATAAACCGTTCCAATCGCAAACACCTTCTCACCTAAATACATTAGAAAGCGGATAAATTGGATACCGAATTGCCTGAAAGGTTCACACCTCGCTCAATCTGCAACCAATAAACTAATTCACCGACAGAACAAGTGCGCACACCAAGACAAATCTTTCCTCCCCGAGAACCTCCTAAAACGGGATGGGAAAGCATCACTTTGGTGTCCCTATTCCTAGCCATCTGAAAACGAGGGAAGCGAGATCCTAAGACATGCTACATTACCTACACTAGTTCCTGTACTTGTGCTTACATTGCGTCGGAAAGCTAGTACCGATCGCTCGACCTCAGCGAAATAGACGAGCGAGGGAGGTGTCAACATTCTGGCTGCGTAATAAATCTGGCAGATTCATTTCAGCTAACCTAGGACTCTCAGCTCATCCAAGAGGGATTCTGAGAACATTCAGGAACGCAAACTGTCCTTTCCCCTCCTTTTATCATCCAATCAGCAATCTCAAAGACATGGGATTTCGAGTGATCATTGATGACTACAATACCACGAATGATGAGTTGTTACCAACCCAACTGCCACAGGTTTCTTCCTTTTCAGCCGGTGTCTAACAGATTGTGTCCTATAGTGGGGTGCTGCGCTCATATGGCATCGCCGATACAGGGCATGGTACTGTATGAGGAGCAAGGAGAAAGTTTCCTGTTCCGACATAGGTGAACTAATTTGGCCATCGCCAATCGAGCGTTTGTGTGCCACTCCGCTTTCAGCTGGCTGCGGTGCTTCCTTAAAATAAAGTTATAGTGTGCTCTGGCTCTGGGGTAGAGTACCGTGCTGTAATTTGTATTGGGCATTGGCGTATGCGGTGTCACAACTCCTATGCAGCGCAATATATAGCCTGCAGACTCCTTTATGCTAACTTATTCGTTTGAGAGTGCCCTCCCCCTCCCCACCCCAGCGTATGCCTGGATTGACGGTCGCTCCTGTGTCCGGTTGCGGATGAAGTTATTCAACNNCCCCCCCCCCCCTCCGCCAGCTCCTTTTCCCATCTAGACCTTTTTGGCTCAGGAGTTGTGAATAAACCAACAAATAGAAAATAGGAAGCGCGAGTCCAGGAGCTGAACCTTAAAACCGTACTCGAGTATTGTGCTCGCAGACGCCACACCGGGACTACTACCGGTATCCCAGAAATTCCCAGCCGAAAGCTGAATAGCGGTGTAGATCTTAGAAACTGTCATTCGGGATTTGCACTGATAGGACACAATAGGTCTCGCGCTCGAGTGCAATGCCCCACTAATCTGATACGACACCTTCCAAAAACTGATATGCCCCTCAAAACAAAAAAAAAAAAAAGTAACAAAATAATAAAATAGAATAGTCGGGGAAAGAAAAAAAAAGAAAAAAAGGAGAAAGACCCTCTCCGAAGCGGGTCCGGGGTGGATAGTCTACTACTTTTGAATAGGCCGAGATAATTAGGTTAGTATTTGGCAAGGATTTTCATCGCATCGCATGACTCGGCCAGTCTGGTTCTAAAGATCTTCGGCGGGGTTTGGGGGGGAGTGGTGGAGGGGGGAAGGAGATCGAAAATCCTGCTTTCGTAATCCCAATCTAAGGATCTGAATGATCTGATCTTTTTCCAATACCGCACAACGTCCGGCGAGCGGAACACTCGATCGCGAGAAATTGCCATATTAATGATGGCGGACGCGAATACAGTTTCGTGGGTGAGTATATCGGTAGTCCCATTTCACTAGTCGAATGCTTGATGTCATTAGAGACTGCGTTTGGGTCAGCGACTTTAACATCATTACCGATATTTATCGTCATCATAGAGTAATGTACTCACTCGTACCGAGACTGTTTCTTGGCCGTGCAGTATGGATTGAGTTGGTTGTGAAGAGATCTCGTTTATCGCAATACTCGAGTACTGTAGGGTACAATACCGGCCGGTATTGAATTGGGAAAGCGAAGAAAGGGAGAAAAAGAAAGAAAGGAAGAAAGGAGGGAAGAGTAAAAAAAAAAGTAAATAGGTGGCTGAAGTGAGACAATGGAAGAAGTGACGACGCCACAGAGGGGAAGGGAGAGAGGGAAATATGAAGTGCAGTTCCGACGTGCATCACAGGATCGGGTGAAACATACGATCGCCCCTTCAACCCTTGAGAAGTGGAAACTTACCATTTTGAAAGACGTGGCCATGGCCTCGACCTGCGAGCTGCTGGGGGTGTTTATTCGAGTGTTGAGGGGAAGGACGATAAAGCTGATAACAGCATGATTTCGCTGATTTCCTGCTGTTTGGGTACTGTGGTACTTACTGTACGGTACTCGAGCGAGTGTTTGTACCTGGCATAAAGTATCTAGAAATGACAGGTTCTCTCCTCCCTTCGCTATTTGGATGATTGTGTAACGATAGCTCTTATTTTCAGATGCTAATTGCCAGATACAAGCAACTAGTTACGGTAGCACGGCATTGTATCATTAAGATATCAAAGTCTCCATATGGACAGACAGCTGCGGGCTTCACGGAAACCAAGTTGTGCACATGCTGGGAAAGTACCGGTACAGTAGGACATGGCACTCCACTATTAATGCGTCTCTTCCGTCATAAACCGAGTTCCGGTATCCGTTAGGATTGGATAGAATGATGCGGAATTCCTCCAACTATCATACCTACGCTAGGATAAACTACCGATATACAGCACTCGAGTACAGTACTTGTAACACCGGTATTGCCGGTACCACCGTCTCAACCAACTTACAAATCCCGACCTCCTAGAAGCCTGATTCGGCGGGCTAGATAACCACCAATAGACACCCCCTCCTCCTCCTCCTCCT
>QFET01005909.1:0-40760 GCA_003316355.1 Tuber calosporum | reverse complement strand
TGTAACCATTGTCGGACCCCCGGGGTAGACTAAGCGTAGACTCATTCTGAAAGAATCACCCGACCCAGTGATATCGTAAGTGATATTGATTGCTCCGGGTTGCCGAGTGGGTGAACTCCCTTTGTCTGCGGGTCCGTCCTTCACGCTTTCCAAAAACACCGTTCCTAATGCTGGGGATTACCACTTGATGTCCGCGTTCGAAGGAGTGGTATAGGAGTATAACGCATCCTATCAGCGCCTACGGTGGCGTGGAAATGTCAACTCTAAGTGCACGATTCAATCACCCTCAGGATCAGACCCGACGATGGTCCGCGCAGGTTCCAAACAATCTAAGGAGCCAGAGCCATTTGCCGGATGTATGTGTTCTCCCAGAGCCAATAAATCGCTTCAGCCCGCTCATCCACTAACGGCGTCCAGTAATACATGGGGATCGAGTCCCAGACACCTCAGGGTACCCCTTCCTCCATGGCCTTTTCCGCAAAGGCGTTGGAATGCTCGTATTCGACCTCCCGGAGGAAAGCTCCCTACTCACCAATGGCTTAGAGATAAACTTTGAGAACCCCCATCCGCGATAATTTCCCAAGCGTGGTTCCCGACGCAGCCGCGAAGACCGTATTATTCTGCCCCCGCTAGCTCGCACGGCTTCACCTTCTGGAGGCTCGCAGCGTGACCAGCGGCTTCGTCTTCAAAAAAATCCATACCGCTTCTTCGGAGGCTCGGAAGTAGCTATGGCGAAGCGGTTGCGCTGACCAGTATCCCACCGAGGACTGATGATGATGTCGGTGCTGTCGCATCTTCCCGCGTGCTGTTGGATGATCCGGCAGCTGTGAGGCGCTTCCGCGGGTTTCTCGTGAACTTTGTTTCATGGAGACCCGAATGGACGAAGTGGTGGTTATGGAGTGGTGTTCCCAGAGTATAAGGCTGAGAGGGGACTTGAGATTTTGGGGACTGAGATTGTGCAGTGCTGGCTGGGAAAGCCCCCTCCACCCCGCGAAGCATTAACCCCATGATCCTCGATGGCAATAACGACCGATTTCTCTCCAATTACTCCCAACTTGCACGCCTGCGCTAACAATTCCCTTGCCAGAATGACTACATACCATGCTCGTCATACTAAATCCCTTACTCCTGTTAGGTTATGATTACGGTTTCCCATATTATCCATAGTCACTGCGATCTCTTGCTAAATACCTCCAGGATATGGTACGCATCTTTTCCACCCCTGGAGCTCCGAACCTTGGAGATACCTGAGATTGTTGGTCTCGTTAGGCCGCGATGTCTATTACCTTCGAGAAAAGCAGGTTTGAGTCAAGTGTCTTGAGCCTAAACCACTGAGGTCCGGAGAGGTGCCATATCGTATCATGCCTGGGCTGTATCCGCCTTTAGGTTTTGTCAGGAGGGGCTAGGGGTTCGTATGTCAGCTCAGCTAGTTAAGTGCCCCTATTTGCTCACTCAAAAATCCTCTGGGCTTCCACAAGGGGGGGTCAACGCCTAAAATAACCTCACCTAAATTCGTGGGTCCTGTATCTGGATGGAAGGTGAGTTGGGTTGCAACACCTTTGGCAGTTCTCCAGCGATGTAATTCGGGGGGTGTACCTGCTTCGCCCAAATTCCCACCCTCGTCACACAGCTCACATCACAAACACTCACTCGAACCGCACTCTCGATATTCGCTAACTCATGTCATCAGACATGATATTCCCATTGACGAAGCGAAATAACCAGCAGATACCGTGCCAGCACAGCACCAGCCGATAGACAAACCGCCCATTAACCACCCCCTCTAAGTAAACATAAATACTGCGGTAAGAAATTCTTCAAGCAGCGTATGATATTCCGAACCCACGCCCCAGCCCAATAGCCGTCTATCCAACAATACAGTGCGGGGCAAGGGTACCCCCCGCTCCCTCCTCCATCACGGGAGAATGCTAGAAAAAAAAAAAACGAAGAAAGACTCCTGGCCGCGCAAATAAGCAGACCGAACAAGGCAAAACGAGACAAAAAACTAAAAGAACGGAAACCCCCCAAGTTAGCAGTTACCCCCTCTCGACAACCCTAACCTCCACCTCGGTGGTTTTGATAATCCCCCCATCCGGGACCTCGATAAACAAAATCTCACTCTCCCCATCGCCCCCAACAGCCATCATCCCACCTCCATCCTCCCTATCCTTATCACTCAACCCACCACCTCCTCCGCCACCGCCCTCAATGTGGTTTGTAGTGTGCTCGCGGGTATCCATGCTTCCAAGGGCGTACGACATGTGGTGCCTGACGCGGTAGTGGGTTTGTCGCCCGAATTTCGTCTTCATTCGCACACCGCTCGGGGCGGGCTGAGGGTAGTGGTAGGATGCACCGAAGAGGTTCGGGAAGTGGTGTTCCTTCAGGGTTTTGAGGCTTGGCAAGCAGGCGGCCAAGATTACGGCGTGAAGTTCGATTATGGACCAGTTGAATGAATTTACCATTGTCCCTGATAGGGGGTTAGTTTGGTAAGGGAGATAGGAAGAGGGAGGATACATGTCGGATCGTGAGAGTCGAGGAGCTGGCGGATGTAAAGGAGGCGGACTACGCCTGCTGCGCAGGCTCTGTGTCATGGTTAGAACCCGAATGCTTCGGTGGGGAGGAGCGACTTACAATGCTCCAACTGAGAACACTACGCACAACCCGAGTTTCTGGCGTTTTGGAAGTTGGGTCCCCCAAAGCATTAGCATCGGGAGCGTGAGCACTAGTATATTGGTAAAAATATCCAGCCCTGCATTTACAAAATAGAAAATCCCTGTCTGGATGCAGCGGCCCTTGATCGTCTTGTCCCACAGGTACGGCACCGGGGCGCACTGAAACGCTGTCACTGTAAGGCCCGAGATCAAATGGCCAACTATCAACACCAGCGAGATGTAGCTTAGGCTCCGGTAGGTTCTATTGGATGAGAAGCGGAGATAGAGTGCCAGAAGTGAGGCCTTGGCCGAAGATATCGATGCGCAGTAAATTAATTCACTGATCCAGATCATCTAATAGATTGGTTAGAGTCCAATCGGGGATAACTCTATTCTGAGGGGGGAATACAACTCACTTTAGTGTACATTGCCAACCCCTCTAGAGATACTGTTCCGACATGTCTTCCCATGCCGTATTTCACCGCTAGATTCCCTGTAAGAATTGTTTCATAAACACCCCAATAGGATATTACGTACCAAAAATGCCGGCCACAAATAGCCCGACGCCGCACAACTGTCGATGGATAAAAGGATTAGTTATTTGCCCTATTCTATTCTGTTCCCTACACGGGCGAGCGATATCGAAGGGGGGAGTTACTGCAGCAAGGAAAATTAATACTGCAAAAAATCAGCCCAAGTTCCACCCCAACCAAGATATCTTCGAGCAGATAAATTAGAGCCCTACCATCATCCATGCTCAAAGACTTCACACAAATCCTCGTCCACGACCGCAAGCCCACAAACAGTATACTACATCCCAAGCATGCTGCATTCACCCCGACTATCATGGTCCCCCGGTCTTCCCGAGAGTCCATCGAGTTCCGTTCGTCGACCATGGCTACCAGAATCTCCCAGCAACGACGGGGGGAGAAAAAGGGAAAGTGGAAGGAGGAAAAAAAAAAATCCACCCCGTGCGGCAGCCCCCCGAGATATATGGTTTCAATACCCAGCTGACGCCTATCCGGGAGAGCTAAATCCCCTGTACTTCTGTATCACTCTATGATACCTGGAAAATCTTATTTTTTTGACCAAGACAGCCTGCCGTCCCTAAAAAGAAACAAATAGGGTACGGGACTGCGAATCTAAGGAGAACCATGTGGTGCTTCAATGGTGCAGTATCGCCCGAAAGCGGTTTGGTTCCCCCTTGTTCAAATGGGTGGAGAGGTTGCACAAAATCCACCACCTTGCGCTCATAATACGGTACGGTACGATACGGTGGCAGAGTACTCGTACTCGAGCATTCACTACACCATGCCTTATCATACAAGTTCATGTAAGAGTTCCAATCCGACCAACAATTCGATCCAATAGGCGAATACAAGTGTAGGTGGGTAGGCGCCATCCACCGCCAGCCATCCAGGCACACGGTGATGCCTGAACCCTGAAAAAAACGTTCTGTAGATCTTACTGGCACTGGACTCGTACTTGAGCATCATGCCCCATAAGCACAGAACAGTGCCATGCTCATACTCGAGTACTTTGTTCAAGAAACTCCTCCATCGCAAAGTCAGGAGCGGGGAAGCGAACTAGTCTCAAAAACAGCAATAATCGGTCCTACCAGTAACGGGGTGGTTCTTCACCCAGTTCTTCTGCCTGGTGTGGAAAGTCCAGCACAGTTTTACTCGTCCTTGACCACCCCCCACCCCTGAATCTTGTTCGAGTATTGCAAGATTTCGATCACATCCATTCACCACGCTTTTCCCATGTGCGACCCCGCATCGCGATTCCACCAACGGTATCCGCGGACCACACTTTCACCTTCGGTTTGTTCCGCTCAGACCGTTTCCAGAAGCTTTTGGCTGACACCGGGGGGAGAGGCTTATTGGCTTTCGTCAATCGAGAGCCTTGATTGGACATACGGCGATCTTGGCTCTGCAGGAGCAACGTGGAATCCCTGGTCAACGAAACAACTTGTGTTGGGTGTGGTTAATACCGTATGTATGATAAGGTGTGGGAGAAAAACGTACAGCGACCGGATTCACCGGGGGGAGCTTACCAAAGATAGGAAGAAAACTTTTCACGGGCTCGCCCTTGGGGTGTGTGTGGGGAATCGCTCAAATTTGCACAAGAGCGAACGATACCCAATACGATTGTGGGAGAAAAAGGGCTCCCAGGTAAGATCTCTCTATCGTGAATCTTCAGAAGAGCACTCTGCCTACAGTGCGGAGCACAGCAGAGATACGAGTAGAGTACCTGTAGTCTATGGCAGAAGACCATAGCATAAAAACGAAAAATGTGCCAAATGGTGAAATAGAGGTGACACATGCCAAGCCAGCTAACACAAGAGCACGCGGAATCTTTATTGAACTCTGACCGTGCCAAGGTTCCTGCCAATTTTGGAACAGCTTGCAATTCGAAATATTGCAGAACGTCAACCGCGTGCCTTTCAGCTAATAACATCTTAGATCAATACAAGTTTTCAAAGTATAGTTCAAGAACGGATAAGTGTCAACCATGTGGCTGACTGGTAGCTCATTATGCAACATAATATAATTAACCTCACACTTGATCAAATCAAATAAAAAAAACCATAGAAATAGTTAAAAAAGATAAGGCAGAATAAAAGTACGGTTTTTTTGATTGATTTGGACTAGTATTAGGTTAGTATTATTATGTTGCACACTCAGCCACATGGTTGACACTTATCCATTCTTGAACCAAATTCTAAATATAATTAAATTTGTAACATGATACCCTACTGCAATTGTTTTAATTGATTATTTTTCTTCTGAAAAAGCTGTTTTAGTCTATTATGAAGAAGATTCAACCTTTTTCTTTTTCCAGTTCTGAAACTTCCGTTTTTGAGTCATTCAAGCTACCCCAGTAGCGGAAATCAAAGTTAAGGGTGGGTCTTGTTGCTATCAGTTTTTTAAAGTAGTCAAATGACAAAATATAGGTTGCAGCCAACAAAAGGAGTTATCTTGCTTTAGTATAATTGATTAAGATAGATGGCAGAGTAGCGTGTCTGGTTGACTTCCACAAAGTACAAAATACGTTAGTATATTATATAATCATACAATCAGCTTTAGGAGTAAAAATGCATTGTTGACTCAATTGAAACCAAAATCAACTCTCCTATACTGTCTATATTTGATTTTTTTTTATCAAGAATTATGAAAAATGAAGAAAACTAAATGGATGAAGATGGATGAGACATTTCTCAAGATCCTCTATGACCTAGGACGGGGTGGTAAACTGGCTGAAAATGGTTTTAAGAGAGAGGCATGGATAAGAGTAAAGAAAGGATTACAGACTCCTCATCATATTGATTTGGCAGCATGTCAACCAAAGAGCAAGTGGGCAAATAGTTTTCAGTAGTTTTAGAAACATTTTATTTATCAAACTATATAAATAAATTCTGATATACAATAGATAAAAAATGTTCATGAAATATATCCAGCAATCAAGAACAATTCAGGCCACAGATAGGATGACTACCGAGCAGTACATACAACAATCAAAGTCATTTGGGAAACCTACCTTAGTTCTCATCCTGAAGCAGGGAGGTTTTGTAAACAGATCCTAATACATTATGATATTTTGCATGAGCTATGTGCATACTCATGCAAAGGTTACAGCGTGTGGCCGCAACATCCACTTGTTCACTGGCTTACAACCAGGGGCTCTCCTACAGAGTGCCTGACAGCTCAACACAACTTTACAGCTAAACACAACTTTGTAGCTTATCAAAGGAACTTTGTAGCTCAACACCACTTTATGGCTCAACACCACTTTGTGGCTTGAAATCATAGTTTAATCTAACTTTGTAAACCAAGAATACTCAGTTGAATAAGTGAGGTTTTGACAACATCCCAAGAGTCCATTGTGCACCAATTTCTTCACAGCAAATTATGCCACCAACATCAGCTTTTATTCTTCCCAGCCAGAGGGTGGAGCTCTATGGGAAAATCAAAATACGCATCCAGGCAGCTCTAGCTTTTATTCACTCATCTGAAGATCAGCATCCAAACCTTGCTGCTGTAGCACACACTTACGCAGTACCTATTCCTCGACTGCGCACGATTATAAGGCTGACAATCATGTCAACAACGACTAGGGACGAACCCTAAGCTGTCTGATGATCAAGAATTGACTGTGTATCAGTATCTTGACTGTCTTGACAAGATAGGCACAAGTGCTCACATGCTAATAGTGTCAAGTTGTGCAAATGCGATACTCCAATATACTCATACAGGGCTAGGACCAGCACCTACTATTAGAGCTCAATGAGCACCTTAGTTTTTGCATCGTCATCCAGAGTACTTCATTTGTAAGCAGCAAACTATCGATACCAATCGAAAACATGCACACCAGCCAGACACTATTCAGTCCTGGCATTGAACAGTATCACGAGGTTTGCGCCAAGTATGAAATTCAAGAAGCAGACCAGTTCAACTTTGATGAAACAGCTTCCATATTGGAATAGGACGAGACTAATAGATTATTACGAGAGATCCAAATCGTCAGGCATACCTGCCTAGTTCCACTAATCGTGACCTTGTCAGTGTTTGTAAAACAATTAGTGGTAGTGGAGCAGTATTGCCTCCTATGATAATTGTACCGGTATTACCCACCAACAGCCCTGGTACACCTTGACCAGTATATCAGATAACTACCTTGTTGATACCTCAGAGAGCGGCTATAATAACGATGAGTTGAGTAAGAAGTAGCTTACTCATTTTGAACGGATCTCTGCATTATGGCAAGTAGGAGCATATCGGCTTCTACTTGTTGATGGATTTGGCTCCAATTGGACTAAGCAATTTCTTGACTATTGCGATAATCACGTGATTGTTGTATTTTGTCTTCCACCATATTCAAGTAATCATCTTCAGCCGTTGGATGTAGTTGTCTTTCAGCTATATAAGGACTACCATTCTGATGTAGTAGAAGCTGCGACAAGGATGAGATTTGGAGATTATGACAAAGTAGAATTCCTTGATCAAATTCATTCGATCTGCCAACAAACATTCAAGCCATCCACTGTGCACTCAGCTTTTCGGGCTACAGGCCTAATACCATTTTCTCCGGAGCTAGTTACTTTGAAACTACACTAGGCAGCTCCTTCTCCTATCAATCAAGAAATATCACTACCTGCATCCCTCGGCAGCATTCTAATTACAATCACAAGTCTCAAGGATGAGCTCCTCCATGATCCAAGAGATCTGTCAATTGACTTTCAGCAACGTCTCAAAGTCATTCTCCAAGGGGGCTTGACACTAGCACAATCAGGAGTCTTAGCTATAGAACATATGGAAAATACCAGAGCTGCAGAGTAAGCCAGGAGTGCTCATCACCAGGCTCAAAACAGAAAGGAGATTCAAAAAGGAGGAGTTCTATATGCATCAGAGGCACACCAAATGGTAAAGCAGAGAGAAGAGGCGGAAGTTGAAAAAGCAGAGAACCAGTTGTGTAAGGCACAAAATACTCAGAAAAGAGTTCAGGTAGCTCGACGTAAACCATTCCTTGATGAGATCAAAGTAAAGGCAAAGGAGATTAATGCAAGGATGAAGGCAAAGGCAAAGGCAGAGGCAAAGGCTATGGCTACTATTCAGGCATATAAAAATAAAGTATCGAAGTTTATTGTTAAGGGCATAAAACAACATGCAAGGTTGCTGAAATAAATATGTAGTAGAATACTAGTTACTATGATACTTGATGATAATATTATATTACACTACAAAAGTAGGTTGAGTCACTAAGTTTCATTAAGCCACAAAGTGGTGTTGAACCACAAAGTTGTATTGAGCTGTAAAGTTGTGTTGAGCTGTAAGGCAGTATGTAGCAGAGCCCCCGGTTGTGAGCCAGTGAACATGTGGGGGTTGTGGCCACACGCCCTAACCATGGCACGAGTACCTGTTAGTAACTGAGAATATGGACTTACCTGAAATATTTCCTTTCAACCTGAGCCCTCATCCAAACCTGACCAAATATCATAAAGCCAATCAAGTATTGTACAAATAGAATCAAACTTGGACCTCAGGAGCAGCCAAATGCGAGGTTGCATCAGTCAATGACAACCACCAATTTGAATGAAAACAAATGACAGTAATATAGATAATTGTAGGGAGAATAAGCTAGTAGTATTTTTTATTATGATTATTAAAGACAAATATTAGGTATGATGAAAGAAGAAAATTTCAAATTTTTGGTGAGAGTGAAACAAAGGACTAAATCTACGAGGAGTATACTGAAAAGAACTGAGGAGAAAGTATAAGACCTAATTATGGAATAGGATGAATAACTCAAATGAAGTCTATGGTGATTTATAAAAAATTCAGACACCCTGAATTCATTAGTACATGCTGTGGCAGCAAGTATTTTAATATTTTATAATATGCTCATACATTACTGTCCAGTTACTCCCCAGATGGGGTCATTTTGGCCCCAGACCAGATTAGTTGTGAGAAAACTTTTGTCTTACCTGTGGTCCCACCTTTAGGCTATTTCTACCATATCTATCACAAATAGAGACTAAGTGACAAGGATCTCATATGACGTATAATTACAGGTCATTAGATTTGGATATTTCGCAAAATGACATATTAATAGTCCTGAGGTTTTACATGATGCATACTAGTCCAATAATTGTTGTATTATGATAGGTTGATTGTGCCTGTAACCCACTATTGAGTATCTCAAGAATGCTAAAAGCACACTGAAGATACTATTAAGATAGGGGGAGAAGCGTCAATGGACAGGTCCTCAATAGACAAGGTAAAAGGTATAGTACTAATAGAGTGACTGTTCAACTTGTAGTATTCAAAATGATAGTCCTGTGAGGCTTGAGAGCCCAAATCCTTAAGGGATTGCAGGCTCTTTAAATACAAAAGATTGTAGTTAGGAAAACATAACAAATGCGCAAACATCTTGTCCCACAAATATCCTAACAGAGGCAGTATAACAAGAAAACCATGTTCCGCAAACAAAGGGTTAAAAGCGACAGGATGGAGCTAACAAAATAGGTAATGGAATCCAAACATGAAGGAACAAGTGATTGCTAATACTATTCAATTCGAGGGGGCATAGCAGGGGGATAGCGATACTCAAATGGGTAGAGGTAAGGAGGGGGTAATGATAAGTGAACTAAGGAAAGAATAACCAGTTAGAAAGTCATAACTAGACTGGAAGGGACAACCAAATTGTAGCACTTATCAGGTATAAATACAAATAAGTAATAATAAACATCAAGTTAGTTGTAATAGTAGAAACATAGTAGGATTCCGTTATAGTAACTATATTCTAATAATATAGGGTTAAAAGCGACCAGGTAAAGCTGATAAAATATGTAATAGAATCCAAACAAGTTGGAACATGCGATCGCTAATACTATGCTAATCCAGTAGGAATAGTAGGAGGATAGCGATACCCAAATGGGTAGCAGGAAGGAGAAAATAAATAGAAGTGAACCAAGGAAAGATTCACCAGTTAGGAAGTCATAAACAAGTAGGAAGGAACAACTAGAAGGTAGTACTTATCAGGTATAAACCCAA
The DNA here is from genome assembly GCA_003316355.1 of Tuber calosporum. Classification (NCBI taxonomy): domain Eukaryota; kingdom Fungi; phylum Ascomycota; class Pezizomycetes; order Pezizales; family Tuberaceae; genus Tuber; species Tuber calosporum. Next base: position 30,556 of record QFET01005909.1, on the reverse strand, counting down.
ATAAGTAATAACCAATATATAATCTATAGTAATAGTAAAAACATAATAGGATTCTGTTATAAGGTGTAACTGAAGAGAATTTGACTGTGGGCAAGCATATGAGGAGAGGGATGGTAATAAGGTACCTACTGGAGAAGAGAGAAGCAGTATGGTACCAGCTATTTTTGAGGGAGTAAGGTCCTAGCTTCAAAGAGGAAGAGCAGCAGGGTGGGAGCTGATCGACTGCACAGAGAGGGGAGATGAGCACAGAAGGTAGATGGCTAGAATAAATTATCTGCGATGGAACTGTTTGCTTAACAATCAAGGCAGTTAGCAAAGAACAGAGATTTAGGAATTGACTATTAGACTGTGAATAACTTTAGGCCTGTGGGGAGTTTCCTCGTACTGCAATTGTATCTTCTAGATATATGAAGGTATAGTATTGTTGACTTTGCAAATACCAAGAATAATAGAGTAAACAAGCTAAATGAGGCCAAATAAGAGTATAGAAAGGAGTTGAAAACATCAACAAGAATGGAAAGATGAAGAAGATAGACTCAAATGGGTAGGCCCTACTGAGTTAGAAGATGGAAGATAGAGGTAGACAAGTACCCACCCCATGGCGAAGCCAAAGGGAGTAGAAACCTGGCAGTGGGAGGTGGGTGTTACGGGGTAGCTAATTCGGTACTAGTGAATCGCCTAGGCTGTGCTGATATCTAGAAAATTGGAGAACGGTCAGGAAAGCTCGGTTGAAAGTATGATCAAGGATAAAAGTTTCTTGAGGGCTTGTTCACTGAGTAACTACTAACTGAATATATTGTTAAGGTCTCTTCTCCGTTGCTTGAAGATCCTTTAACTAAGGAGTTTTTTTCTTTTGATTATCTCATATATTCACAGTTAACGTACAGGAACCTGCATAGAGCGTCAGCAATAGCATAAACGAAATATTAATTACAAACAAATAAAACAAAAGAAATAACTGCACAAGTTCTCCTCCAATGATGACCATACCGTCACCAAACATAAAAATGATAACCAATTAAAAAAGTATAGAATGAAATGAACTAAAAAGAAATCATAACCGCAATGAAATATATAAGCTGGAAAGAAAAACCACTCAGTCTGAATCATAGTTGGAGGAGGAAGTGACAACCGTAACGAACACCGCTGGCATAGTCGGGAGGGAGTTTGTGCGTGTAGCACGGATATATGAGGCGAGACCTAGGATCAAGTTCGGGTCGGCCTAAACCAGAGAGCTATGGCCCATCGAGGACAGCTTCAGAAGGTAAATCAGCCAGTCTTGGGACTTGGAGGGATAGTGGAGAATTGCATACTCAAAGGTTTCATCCCCTGAGTCGCAGGAAGGGCAGGTGGGTGAGTGGTCGGCATTGCTCCATGAGGGTTGTACTGCAAGATAACTCTTGCCAGCATGCATCTAGTGTATTCTTCCAGCTGTACTGTAGTCGAGGCCCATAAAGGCATTTGGGCAGAAGGACGGCTTGTACTAGTAGTAAGGGGGTGGTTGAGACAGGAGTGTCCAAGCAGCGAGGAGGTCCTTTCAGCAGTCGTCTTTGATTAGTTTGTAGGAGACGGTGCCAGGGTTTGGAGGAGGGGAAGCAGGGACTGTGCCTGGTAGGACGTGAGAATTTACCTGTGGGAGTTGAAAGCCATCCTGTATCACCTTGACGAAGAGGTAGCATATCCTATTGATAGGGCGGTGGGAGTGGATTGCTGGTATAGGCCTTGGTTGGTCCCAACAGAGGGGGATATAGTTGCCCCTGAGGCTGCGAAGGAGGAGGCGGGAGGAGTCCTCTGCCCTGAAGGTGGAGAAAGATGGAAATGAGAGAGGCAGCCAGGCTGCAGCTTGATTGATCTCAGGAGGGGAGAAAGCAAGCCGTAGTGTGGCCATCCTGTAGCGTTGGGGGAGGAGCGAGTTCAGAGGGGGAAGGCAAGTCTCTCAGGGTATGATGGATACTGCAGTCAAGGAGAAACAGTCGGTGACCCACAGTAGGACCTTGCTCCAAAAGACTTCGATTTTCCCCTTCATGACACCATTGGGGATAAGGATGTCAGCTGTATAGGAAAGGGCAGGTAGGAGCAAGCCCATAACCAGCTTGCAGTTAGGGTAGGGGACTATGCCGATGCCCCCCTTAACCATGGGGGACAGCTAACTATTTCTACAATTATCTGGTACTTATGTTAGCTATATATATTAAGTATCCTTTACTACCTAAGCCATGGTCATAGAAGGTGGGATCCCACTTTGTTTGACCTTGAAGATGTAAGCTTCACTCGGTCAAGTAATATCCCGAACTATCTGTTATTCTTAGTGTATGTAGCACGCCACCAGTAGATAGCCTTCGATTCTCTTGCTAAATGAACTAAGTTCAAGTTGATGTAGGCCAATTGCCAACATCTTACGGAATACCAGTTGATTAGTCTGAATGGCCGTCTTTCTTGCCTATATGAACTCAGGTGCATATGTATCCGGATTATCAAGAGTTTTAGTCCTTCATGTGTCGAGTCTAGATCTTTTACTGGAGCATGAGTAGCTCTGCTATAGACACTCCTTCTGGCCAGTATGCGTCGTAGTCATATAGTAACTTCCCGGCTCTATATACCATCACATTATAAAATTTGTACCATTTCCCATATGGGTAATATCAGCTACCCATTTCAAAGCTTTGCCCTGAACCATATTACCCTTGAGTCCTCCTTCTGGTAGGGTTAAAAGACCTTCTGCGATAACTTGGCACGGCAGCAAAAACCTTTCCGTAGATACTACTTAGCCCAGCCTTAGCATATCCACATTTTCCCTGTGAAAATCCTCTAACAATTCTTGAGTATTATGTAAGTATTCCGGTGCTTCCCAAGTGTTCTGATCCTCAGAACATCCTTTCCATCTGACAAAGTATCCAAGTTCTTAGATGGTTTATGACCATTCCCTGAATCTTCACTCATAAGGGATTATTTCACTCTTAATGATTTTTTCCACCACCCTTTCAAGGTCGCCTTCAACATCTTCCGGTGCCTGAGATGGATGTAATCGACCTGGTCGAACTGACGCCCTGCTTGGCTCGAGTAGTGATACATGGAATACTGCATAGATTTTCCATTACTCTAATATTTGCAATTTGTAGGCTAGCTCTCCTTATTGCTACTATATTTTGAACGGCACATATAACTTTGGTGCTAGCTTTTCGGATGATCGCTTGATGTGGATATTCTTCCCGTATAGTATAACCAAGTCACCAATTTTGTAGTCTGGTTGCCTGCGAGCTTTGTAGTCACAGTACTTGTTCATCACTTCACAAGTTTTATTAAGGGACTCCTTTCCCTTTTAATGTATCTCTTTCTCCAGTAAGCATACTTAGTTGCTTCTAGATTCTGAGCTTCACGCTCCTTAATCCATTCTGTCTGAGGAGTGTAACTGTAGTTTGTGAAGAAAGGGGTTACTCCATGTGCACTAGTTACCCAGTTGATATAGGTATACTCGGATAATGGTAAGAGGTGGTACCAGTTATCCTGATCATAGTTGACAAATATCCAGAGGTAGCCTCTTAGCACTTGGTTGACTCTTTCTGTTTGTCCAACAGTCTGGGGGTGGTACACTGTAGACATTTTCCTTTTGAAGGTTAACATATTGCACAATGATTCCCAAAATTCTTCAGCAAACTTTGTATCCATATTCGAGATGATTTCTGTTGGTAGACCATTAAGTTTCTAAATTTCATTGATGAATGCCTGAGCGACATCCTTTGCAGTCACATATTCTTCCAACTCGATTAAGTATGCCATTATTGTGAATCGGTCGACTACAACCATAATTTTACTGTATCCTGCAGATTTTGGTAGTTGCGTAATACAATCTACTAAGGTAGATGCCCAAGTTGCAAATTGTAGGTGCAATGGTTGTAGTAGGCCAAAGCACGCCTGTTTTGGTGTCTTGGCCTATTGGCAGTCTGTACACAACTGTACATAGTCGTTTATCCATTTGGTAATTCCTTGTCAGTAAAAATCTCTGGAGCTAATTTCAAGTATTTTTTTTGACCTAAGTGTTCAGCAATTTTGGAGTCATGACAGCCTCCCACAATCTCAGTTTGCAAGGTTTCATCTTGGGGGATATATAGGCGTTCTTTGTAGAACAGCATTCAATTGGTTAGGCTCTATTGTTTTGGTATTTGCTGCCCTCATCTTGTAGTTGTTGTAGCTCCTCTTTCCTATGTGACCACTCTGGATTATCTTTTGACTTCTCTTCTACCCTTAATATGAAGTTGATATCAAATTTCTTGATATCACATTTGGCAATTATTGCGTTGGATATTAGGGATTGTCCTTTAGTTTATATTGGGTGAGAGGCAATATCTCTTGATTCTAGCTACTTGTATTTAGTATCTCAACGTAGGAAACATAATTGTGGCTGAGTTTCTTTCATATGTATTCTGGAGATGCCAAACCCATGGTTTGCCCTTTCAGTATCCTCTAACTCACGGACTTCAAGAAGTTCTCTATCTTCTATCCTTTATACAATCATCTGCGCTATGCGGTCCCCTGTTCGTACCTGAAAAGCAGTGTCAGTAGTGTTGACTATGAGGATCTTAACCTCCCAACTATAGTCTGCATCTAACACTCCTACTCCTATGGAAATACCATGTTTGACTGCCAATCTACTGCGTGATGTAAGCTGTGCAATATGTTCCAATTTGGAGTCTGATAGCCAGTCCAGTCCTTATGAGCACTTGCCCTTTTACCGGATCTATAGTTTCTTCAGTACTTTATAAGTTGTGACCTGCTGCTAAATTGCAACCTCAGATCATGATTCTTGGCTCTGCTAGAAGTCTTTCAATCCTTATTGTATTGTTCTATTCCTTGGGAGGCAAAGCTGAACAGGCCTGTTTCGAGTTTTCCTTCCCCTATATAACCCATACAACTAAAATTTAGTTATCCTTGAGGTTGTGAAAATGATGAAAATGAATTAAAGCCTACTTGACATGCTCAGCTCCTTGCTAGGGCGGTACGCTGGTCGCCTGATTAAGGCATCAGGTTTGCCTCCTCTGGGTCCTGGTTTGTATATGATTGTAAAATTAAAATCAGTGAGCTTTAGAGCCCAACGTATTTGTCTAGCCGACCAGGCCTTTGTAGTGAGAAAATATTGTAGGTTTTGATGATTAGTATATATGATTAATGGTTTATTCGTCCCAGCAAGATAGTGTCGCCCTTCTTCCAACGCAACCATTATTGCCAACAATTCTTTGTCATGAATGTCATAATTTCGTTTGGCAGGTCTCAGTTTTTGGGAGTGGAAAGCCACAGGATGTAGATTTTGTCCAAGTATGGGGAGAGGACATATCCAAGTGCATAAGCACTCGGGTTTGGTCCAATGACAGTCTCCATTTCTGAATTGAAATTACTTAATATTGTTACTGTACCAAACTTTTTTTTGAGCTCCTCAAATGCTAGTTGTTTTTTTTCTCCCTTAGAAAATTCCTTAGTTTTCCCCTTAAGCAAATCTGTAATTGACACACATAGTGCAAAGAATTTCTTCATGAATCTTTAGTAGAAGTTGGGGTAGCCAATAAATATTTCAATTTCCTTAACTGAGAGACTAGATTTCCAGGCCTTGATGGATTCTACATTATGGTTACTCATAGTGACTCCATGAATCGCTACAATATACCCTAAGAACTCTATGGATATGACATAGAAGATGCTTTTCGTAAGTATAATTGCCATTTTGTATTATCGCAGTTTTTCTAATATTTTCCCAACCAATCTGATATGATTCATTTCAGAGTTTGAGTATATAAGTATATCATCAATGTATACTACTACTACTTCATCAAGGTAGCCCTTTAGGATCATCGTCATTATTGAATGGAAGGTAGCTGATGTATTTACAGAACCAAATGGCATGATATTATATTCATATAAGCCTTATCGAGGGGGAAATGCAGTTATCCATTTGGTACCCTTCCTTATATGGATCAGGTGGAATCCTTTCCTCAGATCCAGCTTGGTGAAAAGAGTGGCTCCTTCAACACAGTCGCATTGTTCTGTCATAAGAGGTATGGTGTCTTGCGACTAAAGTGTGCACCAAGGCCGTTGCATCATGCAACGCTCAACCCTCAGAGGAATTAGGTCTATGGTATGAAAATTTGAAACTTAAATCTACCTATGTTCAATCCACACTGCAAGTTTACTTTTTACTGTAATTCCTATCTTACTTTTTAATTAAATTAGATATTAAATATAGAGAAATAGAGATTTTTATTATTTAGTTACAGAAAATAATGTTGCTAGTAACTTTACATGAGAGTTCTATTCAAAATCTTGAATAGAAACACGCTTGTAGGACTTGTACTTAGTATGAACAAGTTTCTCATACTCAGGAGAGGTATAGATGATGTTACTGCGATAGGCCTCCATAATCCATACAGTTCGAGCATGATATTTTCAGATTAACTGTGAAGGAATAGATGCTAATGCCTCAGGCACAAGTCTTTGTAAGGAATCAAAATCATACTTACAATACTTTCTGGTATACTCTTTCGCAGCACCCCAGTAGTATTCGATAAAGTTAATCTCGCAATGGATGTCAGGATAGAAAACAACCAGTAGTACTACTTTTTCAATAGCTTCCTGGAGTTGGGACTTTTGTACTTTAAAATCTCGTTGAGCTGTTAACAGTGTACGGGCTCAACAAGTTCCACTATGTAGACAAATAGGATTAGGTTTACATCCTTTACCAGTTTTGGTGGGGATAGAGCATTGAGCGCGAAGATTGGGTTGATTATGAGGCCAAAGTCCACATTCAGTAAGGACTAGTCTCAGGCCTTTGGAAATACCACTTGGAAGCTTCATAGATTGAATTTAGCCACCACCAGGTTTTCTTGCATCAGCAATGAATGTGTCTCTCATCAGCTGCTTGTTTTATCCTACAGGTTCCAGATTCATTTATGATACTCGCAACACATCATCCGCATATTTTAGATAGTTGCGAGACTTGTCAAAAGCAAACTAGGCTAGACATCTAGGAAATTGAGGTTCGAAGGCAGGAATGGCTATATCCACTACTTGCGCCAAAAGCCGGTCTCCAGTCCACCGTACATCACCACCACAGGGCAATATTACACAAGCATTTCCAATATTAAGGCAACCAATTGGGGTCACAAAGTGTGAAACATGTAAGCCCTTCCCTCGTCCTTTTTTGCTTAAAGGTTTATGTTCCTCATGGACCCATAGGTAATGTGCACCATCATTTGAATTGAAGGTACACTCGTCCCGTGTAACAAAGACCAATGGCTGCTCCTCTCCAGATTGTAGTAGAGTCGTTGGTATTTCCTTAAGGCTGGAGTCCCAACACATTAGGCGGTCTTTGTAGGAGTGAAGGAGGGGAAGAAAGACATTCTGACGATAATTCTTGACATCTGGTCGCTCATGTCTATTATTATAAACTGCTATTCTGTATTCTTTCCACTTGAACCCAAGCTTATGAAGCCAGTGTGAGGCAGTTGATGATGGAGATTGCTTTAGCCACTTGTCTTGTGACATTCCTAATAGTGTGATTCCGGACATTATCATCCTTGCCCTGTCAGTAATCACTAATTGCTTGTGCAAGCCCATCCGATGTCAACTTTAAGCAATTCCTATTAGTATAATTCTTTGAAAATCTCTAATAAATAATGAAAGATGGAAGGAATGATAAAACATACTGTCACTAACCAGATTGATATATGTACGGACTGCAAGGACAGCTTCAGCATCCTCTAACATAAAGAGGATCTTCTGATGTTGCCCTTGCTTTGACTCCTGCATTTTCCTCCCTTTAATCCAGGAAACCTCCAGCCGTAATATTCGGCGACAAATTCATTTACCCCATCCTCCACTATCAGCAACCCTCTTGGTCAGCACCTTTCTTGACTCCAATGCTGGCACCAGTCCAGTAAAGAGATCTGGGCCCTTAAGTGCCTTCTTCTCTTGATGAACTTGAAGCCTGAGAAATAAGTATACCCGAAAGTGCCAGTCATAGTGTAAGCTATGAATCTTGGACTTATGCACTCGAGGTTTGACAAGTTTCACAATAGTCTTCAGGCCAGATTGAAGAAGCTGCAGGTGGTGGGAGGTGGGAACCTGAATACCTCCTTGGCGGCGGGACCATGATGAACGAACTGCTTGAAGTATGGTTTGTTCCTTAAGAACTTGATCCTCTGCAGCTCTGATAACTGGTGGAATCTCCATATCAGTCATAAGAACAGCCTGATTAGCTGCGAGAGCTTATGCCACTTGGGCTCGCTGGCGACATTTACTACTCCAAAGGGTACTTGCTGGTACTATTTCCAAGTTATTACTCTTTCAACTGTATAATTACAATTAACTAAAAGGAATATGCATCTTACCTGGTCTTTGAGCTACTGGCAAACTTGGTAAACCAGGATTTGGATTATGAGAAATCTTCCCCTGTCGAATTCTCTCTTGTCGGACCCGACTTAGAAGTGTTGAACAGTTTATAGATGGTGTATCTGCCATTTTTAAGGTGCAAAAGATTCCAGTCTCTCTAGGCCGAATTAAAAGATACCGTGAAGTATAAAAAGTAAGGGAATTAGGAATTCAAGTACATAGTCTCTTTGAATTGCATTTTCTGATACCACGATGGCCAGAAGTTAGATACTGGAAATTCGAATTTTGATACCATAGCCCTAATTCCTCTAAGGGTTGAGCGTTGCATGATGCAACGGCCTTGGTGCACAAATTAGTTGCAAGGAACCATAACAGATATCTATTCTGCATACTGACTTGGTTTAGCTCTCGGTAGTCAACTACCAACCAGAGGCTTCTGTCCAGTTTGGGCACACACAATATTGGAGCTTGGCCAGTTATTTGCTGTGGGAGATTTCCCCTTATTTTAACATTTCATCCAGATATGTTCGCAGTGCTTTTAATTGTTGTTCCGATAGAGGATACATAGGTCCCCAAGGTGGTTGGAAATTTGGGTTTAGGTCAATAGCATAGTCAAAGGTATGATAAGTTATTAGTTTTGTAACTGTTGGCGGGGCGAAACAGGTCTTTATAATTGTGGTATTGAGCTGGTAGTGTATCGAGTCTTCGTTGTTCCTCATCATCTACCCTAGTAACTCGTTCCATAACTATGTCTAATGGGTCTTGCATAACCTCCTCATCCCATTCGATCGAGAATAATTCATCTTCATCCAAGGGATAAACTTGATATTGTTTGAATTATGTGTATTGGCTCAATCTTATAGCATGAGTACGAAAATACAATACAGTATTAAGAGTATACTATGTGCGCGCTTGCGTGAGGAGTATTGTAGTATAAAGGTAGATTGGTAGTAGTTCTTGTCCTTAATTAACTAAATAAAGTAGGCGGCAACCAGCTATTTATACAGGTGCGTATCCTCCATGTACTCAGTAACAAAAATCGGGAAAACATTGTAAGAAACATAAGTGCCAACATGTTTGACCCAGAAAAACTACCAAGGAAATCCTAAAAGTATGCGTAATCCAAAGTGGTATGCGCGAAATAAACGGAAAGATAACCAATGATACATGACTGGTAAAAGGTCACTATACATGGAAAGATAACCGAGAAATCCTACATATAATATAAGAAATATACATATTAATCCTCAAACATTATCATGAAATTTAACCGAGAATATGATATACTCTAGCTATAGTAATGTCTGTAGTTTCCGTGAGTAAACTAGAAATAACCAAGGAGAGACATAAACAATATTACCGTAGAAAATATACATATGAAACGAATTGAAGAATTTCAACACTTCCCCTCTTTATCTACAGCACAACAATCTCATCACCCGTTCATGTGCAGGTTTCGCAAGTACCTTGATACAAATGTGGGCAAGGTTTTCGGATGATGGAACTTTCACAAGTGTGAAAGTACAATTATCGATCTCTTCTGGTATTTTGTAAAAATGGATATCGATATAGTTTATTCGTTCATTTAGTTGATGGTTGGTTGCTAGAAAGGTTGCACCGGTATTGTCGGCATGTAAACCGATCAGTGTTGTAAGTCAGATATCCCCAAGCCCTTTGATGTACCATGGGATTTGCCTTGTAGCTAGGGACATAGCTACATATGCCACTTATGTAGTAGATATTGCGACTGAGGCTTGTTTCTTTGACCGCCAGGATATACAGGCATTGTTAAAAAGAATATCGTATCCTGAAAAGGAGCGGCGGGTATCAAGACAGGCTGCAAAGTCCGGATCCACATAGGTGTTTATAGTGTTTGTAGTTGTACAAGGCTAGAAGAGTCTAATGTCTTTTGTAACGTGAATGTACCGAAGGACGTATTTAGCGACATTTGGTGGATTTCGGTCGCGCTGGAAGAAAATTGTGCGAGAAAGGATATTGTATACACTAGATCAGGCCTGGTACCAGTTGTCAAGTATATAAGTAATCCTATTATCGATTGGTATATGGATATGTCCTGTGTTTGTTCATTTACTATCCCTTTCCGTAGTTGCATGCCCTTGGGAAAGGGTGAAGGACTGGCTGTGAGTTTTCCATAACATATCGTTCGAGGACAGACCTGATGTATCATTGCTGGGTAAGATGTATCCCATCTGTTGTATAGCTGATGTGTAGGCCAAGGAAGGAATGTAGCTTCCCCTAAGTCCGTGATCTCAAATCCCATTTTCAGGTCTTCTAGGAGATAAGTACCTAGAGGGGTGTTAGCCGAGTATATAGCGATGTTGTCAATGTAAACTGATAAGTGTGGGTCGTGTTTACCAGGAACAAACATGCAGGGGTCAAGGGCAGATGTCGCAAAACCTTTGGATATTAAGTATCTAGCAAGGAGAGCGTATCATTCATTCGCAGATTGCTTAAGTCCATAGAGACATCTGTTAAGTCGCCATACTTTGTCTCCATTACTGAACCCAGGTAACGGTTGCATGGAAACTTCCTCTTTCACCTCACCATAAAAGAATGCAGATTTGACATTGAATTACCGTGGTCGACATTTGTTTTTAGCACATATTACAAGAAGGAAGTGCAGTGAATCATATCGGATGACTGGAGTGAAAGTATCTTCCAAGTCAAAACCCGCTCCTTGTGAGATACCTTTGGCAACTGCCCTTGTATGGTACCATTCTAATGTACCATCAGGATTTCGCTTGCTCGTAAAGACCCATATACTGTCAATAATCATGCATCCTGTAGGTTTTTCTACTTCATCGAAAGTACAACTTTTCTCAGGTACTTTTATTTCTTCGTCCATTGTGTAGGTCCATTGTTCCTCAAATGAGCTATTCACTACTAGGATATACGTTTTGGGATCCTCGTCAGATGGTACAGTGACATTTCTGCTGAAGTATTGTGGTAGGCGAATGGTTCTGTCAAATCTGGTCCGTATCTCAGGAGGATTATCTAGTTGTGCTTCTTATACAGGAGGTTCAGGTGTCTCTTCTGGAGTTTGTAGACGGTTATAATCTTCAGCCTGTTCAGGCGGTGGAGGTGGATGCATGTTACGATCCTATGTGGTAAGCTGACTTGCAACAGGTAACTACTTCTCTTTGGGTTGGATGAATATGACTGGGCCGTTGTTATAGTCCGGTATGGGGCGTGGCGCTAATCTCAGCCACCAGGGTAGGAGTACTATTGCAGCAAGTAGCACTAGGCGAGTTTCCACTATTGTTCTTAGGCCTATGCCTACGTTGTATGGATAGCCGATCCCTATAGTTCCTATCGCAAAACCCCAATAGAGGAGTAGAGAGGTAAAGAGCTATACTAATTGTATAAGAAAGAACTTAGATGGTTGCGTGAAGAGTCCTAGATACAGGCTGCCTAGAGTCCTTATATATGTACTCTTCCCTCAACCCTAACCCTGGTGACTCATACCTATGAGTCACATAACCTCGATGACTCATATTGAGTCATAGTATGAAATCCATCAGCTGACCACTATGAGTCAACTGCACAACGTTCCAAATCCAATCATAACTTATAAAACCAGTCATGTGCCCCAAAGTGGTCACATGCGCGAAACCCATGACTCGTAATGTGAGTCATGTGCAAAACTCATTACCTCATATGACTCACAAGTGTGAGTCGTACGCACAATCAACCAATTACAATATAACAATGATTTGCACTATTGTGCATCATGTGAAACCCCATGACTCCTAATGAGTCATAGTGCGAAATATAACAACCTTATGACTCATAACTATGAGTCATGCGAAATCCTGCCTTGCTTAGTCACCAATCATGACCATTTACTTCAATGGTTGGTTTGTCAATTGCTTCCTGTGGTAGAGCTTTTTCAGGTACCGGTGTTCTTTGGTAGGAAGGTAGGTAGAATGTTGCAAAGGTCTCTGATATGGGTGCAGGTTCCTTGGAATCAAGTGGTAGTATAGTCTTGGTTGTCCAGTGAAGCTAACGCGTTTCTGAGATCTTATGCAATGAAGGTATATATATACGGTATAGCTTGCTGGAGGAAGTATGTCCAACATGGTATCCTTCTATAGGCCAGGGCTGTAACTTAATTCCTGGTTTCCTGGTCTTCTCAGGTATATACACAAAGCATTTGGTCCCGAAGGGGTGTAGGTGATTTACTAACAGCTTCTTGTTGTAGAGAGATTCATAGGGTGTTAGTTGTCCTATAGGTCAGTTCGGGAGGATGTTCCAGAGGTATACAGCTGTTGTAACTGCTTCGATCCATAATCGTGGTGTAAGACCTGATAACCTGGAGCCTGTAGATGTGATAATGGTCCTATTGTACTGTTCAGCAACGCCATTAGATTCCATAGAGCAAAGAGGTATTTTGTCATGTATGATACCCAGTTTTTCAAACATGGTTGTCATATCTTTATTGACATATTCTCCTCAGTTATCGGTCTTGAATCGCTTGATAGTAGCGTTGTCCTGGGTGTATCTTTCTTTGATGAATTGGTTGAATACTTTAACGGTATCGGATTTGACTTTAAGAGGATAAATCCAGGTGTACTGTGTACAATTATCAATAAAAGTGACATAGTTCCAAGAGTTTCTGAAGGAGGGGGTAGACAATTTTCAGCTAGGATCAGAGGGGATTAAATCATAGAGATTTTTATATCTTTTGTCTGCAGATTCGAGTTTGCGTTTTGTTGATTGTAACGTAATGCAGGTTTCACACAGCCAGTATTTCGGATCTTTGGGGATTGTTGGATTGTCTGAGTAGTTGGTACATTTGATGTAGGAGGGTAAAGGATGTCCGAAGGCTTCATGCCACTGTTGGTAAGTCATTTTGTTTGCCACTACTTTCTCTTCTTGTACAACATAATCTTGACTGTCTAGCTTTCCCCATATCACTTCTCTTTTATTCGCTCTGTATACAAACATATCTACCCCTTTAATACGCAAAGCAAAACTATTCCCTAAAGAAACAATAGCGAGCAATGACCATAAGTTACTTTGACCTAACTTCAGAACCCAGAGAACATGTTTAGGGAATACAGGGGCTACATGACCATTTGAAGTTTTGGACATGAGCTTGACAGTTCCTCGGCCTCATGATTCTATTACCGAATCATGGCCTTACTTAATAGTCCCTGTACTTGGTTTTAAGTTTATAAGAAGGTTTAGGTTGCTTGTCATGTGTGAGGTTGTACCTGTTTCGATTACCCAGTTGTGTGGGTGGGGAGTCCCATGCGTAAAGAGGAAGGATGTGGATGTACTGACCTGTTCAGATATTTGTTCTTTGCCGATCTTTGCTGAACTAACAGCTTTCTTTTCCTTCTTCTTTGGCTTGTCACCTTTGAGTTTATTACACTCATTCCAGGTATGTCCCTTAGGGCGAGCAGTGGGGTAATGCTTCTTGCAGTAGGTATATTCCATGGATGTGGCTGCAGGTCCCTGGATAGGTTCTCTTTCATTTCCTTTGACATCAGCACTTTTATACGCTTTTTGTCGTCCTCAGGGCTAACCCTGGGTCTCATGTCCAACAACCTGTTGTAGACATGAACATAGGTAAGGTCCTCTTTAGTTTGGAGGTTGTTGACGATGTTACTAATCGACTCAGGAAGGGAGTGGAGAAGAATTGCTGCTTTGACTTCGGGTGACTCGAATACCGATTCGGATACAAATGGTATACCATATCAGTCATCGGTAGAGGAGGAGGAGCAATGGTGTTGCATTCAATTCCAGATGGTATTGTACTTGTTGTTATGGTCAGCAATGTGTGCAGAGGTATTGTTCTTGGTATCGAGGACAGTGTTGAGTTGTTCAAAGAAGGAGGTGGTGATTTTTCTAGAAAGTTTATCTTGGAACGCTTTCCAGATAGCCATGGGTATTTTGTAGGTGGCCAACAAATTAAGCCATAGGGGTCAATCGTTTCAAGGAAGTACGCCCAGGCCCATTGGTAGCGATTGCGAAATTCATCTGTTCTTTCTGAGTTATTATTTCTACCATCATCCTCTGCTGCCTCCGGTAGAGTTTCCTTTTCCGTTACTATGTTCCAGCAATTATATAAAGTCAGAAGACTTTCAGAGCTATCGCGATAGGTCCGCTAGTTATCAGGGTCATTGAGCATTGGGATGGAGCTCAATTTCTAACTGGGTGCCCAACTACGTTTGGAGTTGTTGGCATAAGATCAGGGGTTTGGTGCAGTAATTTCTGGAGGAAGAACGGTAGATTCTGCGGTGGCCATGTTCGCTTGGTAAAGGCAAAGTGACTTTGGTTGATAAGTACCGGTACTTAGCTTTGCACTTGTGAGTGGTTGCAGCTAAGAAATTGCACTTGTTTAAAGAACTCGGATTTAGTGATAGAGGAAAACTCAGACTCTAGTAAGGAACGCTAAGACTTTTTCGTATTAATTTGCCAACAATATTTCGCAAAGAAGGTTTCATTTTAACTGATGTTTCATTTTGAATGAAATTTTATAATGTTACATGATATATTTTCCAGTGAAAGAGGTTTGTTTTGTTGCAGAAGGGATATGTTTCATGGTGAAAGAGGATAGCATGTGAATGTAAGTCGTATAGCTATGGATGGACCGGGCTCATAACCAGTTTGAATTATGAGTATTTGCACAATCTTATAGCATGAGTATGAAAATACAACACAGTAATAAGAGTATACTATATGCATGCTTGTGTGAGGAGTATTATAGTATGAAGGTAGATTGGTAGTAGTTGTTGTCCTTAATTAATTAAATAAAGTAGGCGGCAACCAGGTATTTATCCAGGTGTGTATCCTCCATGTACTCAGTAACAAAAATAGGGAAAACATTGTAAGAAACATAAGTGCGAACATGTTTGACCCTGAAAAACTAACAAGGAAAGCACAAAATTATGTGTAACCTAAAGTGGTGTGTGTGAAATAAACTGAGAGATAACAAATAATACATGACCGGTAAAAGGTCACTATACATGGAAAGATAACCGTGTTATCCCGCACATAATATAAGAAATATATACTTAATCCTCAAATATTATCATGAAATAAAACCGATAATATGATATACCCTAGCTGTAGTACTGTCCGTAGTTTCCTTCAGTAAACTAGAAATAACCAAGAGACATAAACAATATTATCATAGGAAATATACAGATGAAATGAATTGAAGATTTTCAACAGATATCCTGGGTCCTCAAATAAGTAGCTTTCAGGGTCGTGAATTCCCTTTATAGTGTGTTCATGATTCCACCATCCAAATGGAATTATTATTCTATACTTTCCAGTAGGTGCGATCTCACATACAATCTTTGACAAGTGTTTATTTTTCCCAAATTCTAGGTAAAGGGGAGGGTAAACGCCTTTCTGAAGAGAATTTATCTTCAGTAAGAACCAAAATGGGTATAGGATCCTTCAGTGATTGGTAAGGAATATTCAATTCCTTGATCAAATTTTCATGCATGACAAAAGTATTTGTAAACTACTCCCAATTATCTCGAGAATCCCAAAGGGACTCTGAAGATACTATTAGGATAGGGCGAGAAGCGTCGATGGATATGTCTTCAATAGACAAGGTAAAAGGTATGGAACTATTAGAGTTATCGTTCAACTTTTAGTATTAAAGATGATAGTCCTGTGAGACTTGAGAGTCCGAATCCTTAAGGGATTGGAGGCTCTTTAAATACAAAAGATTGTAGCTAGGAAAACTAAACAAAAGCGCAAACATCCTGTCCAATAACATGCTAACAGAGGTAGCATTACAAGGTAACCATATTCCGAAAACTGAGGGTTAAAAGCGACAGGATAGAGCTAACAAAACAAGTAATAGAATCCAAACAAGAAGGAACAAGAGATCGCTAATACCATACAAATCCACTAGGTATAGCAGGAGGATAGCGATACCCAAATGGGTAAAAGCAAGGTGGGGTAGTGATAAGCGAAACAAGGAAACAATAACTAGTCAGCAAGTCATAACCATGTAGGAACAGACAACCAAATAGTAGCGCTTATCAGCTATAAACCTAAATAAGTAATTAAATCGATGGTGAGGTTATTACCCATGGTGCAGTTATTACCCATTGAAATTTGTAAAAGTACAACAAACATCATATTTGCAAATCAACGCCACAATGCCAAAATCCATCAACCAAAAGCCGAAACAATATGAGGAGCATGAGCAGAAGCTCCTCCATGCTATTGACGACATAAAATCAAACCCCAATGCGAAAATAAGTCACATTGCACTCCATTATACGATAAATCGGAAAACCTTGTACAATCGACTTAATGGCAAGTCAAAAGCTGTGCGCCAAGCTCATGTGGAGCAAATGACTCTCACTCCCGAAGAGGAGATCAGTGTTTTAGAATGGGTCAAAAAACGAGATGTTATAGGCTTTCCCCCCAAGCACAAAGAACTACTCCGCATGGTAGTTAATCTGCACAATTCCAACCATCCCGAAAATCCTACCCTTTCCAGCTTAGGAGACCATTTTGTGACTCGCTTTCTAGCCAGACATCAAGAAGTGGCTACGATGGTCTCCAATGCTATGGACAGAGACCGCATTCTAGCTCAGTATCCGGAGACGCTTGAGGATTTCTTCCAAAGATAGCAGTAGTGCCTCTCTAGTCACAAAAGTGATCCTGCAGACTTCTGGAACTTTGATGAGAAGGGGTTCCAAATGGGAAAGGGTAGTGGCGCTAATGAACTAGTAATCTCGCGTGTTCGAGTTAAAAACCCAAGAAAACGGATCCAGCAAGGGAACCAGGATTGGGTTACCTTGATAGAAGCAGTTTCAGCACTAGGAAAGGTGCTGTCTGCATTTTATATATATGCGGGCAAGGCCCACTATGCTGGATGGCATCCGAAATCTGGTATCGATAGTCGAACATCCTTTACATTTACCGATAATGGCTGGACTCGCGATTACGTCGGTTTAAGGTGGTTGAAAGAGCACTTTGATGTTTGGGCACCTCCAACAAAACCAGGCAACACACGGCTCCTACTTTGTGATAACCACTCCTCCCATATCACCTATGAGTTCCTTGAGTTTTGTTTAGAGAAAAAGATTGTCTTATTCTTCTTTCCTGCTCATACAACTCATATTTTACAACCCCTCGACGTGGGGATATTTGGACCATTAGCTCGTTACTGTGCCCAGGAAGTCGATACCTGCACTGCGATCTTGCCCCTTCATATATCCTTGCTTAAGGGCGACTTTATTCCTCTTTGTGAGAGAGCAAGGAAGAAAGCATTTACTGAGTCTACTATTCATTCTGCTTGGTCCGCCTGTGGAATACATCCCCTAAATAAAGTTCGTGTTCTTAGAGATCCGCGAGTAACTGCAAGTCTCCGAAAGCCATTTAATACCAGCCTAATCTCGCCCCACAACCTGCGCCCGAATCTCCAAGGTCCACCAATGACTGAAGCACAAAGAATCCACAATACACTGCCCTCCACCCTCGACGAAGCACTCCTACAAATCAAAGCACTTCAAAATGCAGTCACGAATGCTGAAGCTGATGCCTGCATTGCCCAAGAAGAGCTACGACAATTTCGCGAAAGAGAAAGGCCAGCTAAAAAGAGTAGAAAGGTTCTTTCTCATGCACGCTATTTTACTCAAGAACATTTAACGGAAGCTAGACATGGAGTAGAGGATCCACTACTGAAGAAGGGTGGAAAAGCAGTAAAGAAAACAGTAGCATGGAAAAGAAAGGTAGTAGAGGTGGCACAGGAAACTAGTGAATTAGAGTCTGAGGAGGATTTGGCAGTTATCCTTTCAAGTTCTGATGTGGAACAAGATGTTTATAAGTCCTTTTCTGAGGTGGAGGAAAGCGACTATTGTCCGTCTGAAAATGATGTTTTGGACTATCCGTCCAAGTCTGCAAATCAGCCAGGCTCTGCACCTGTACCTGTGGCTTCTCCTAGTGAGGAGAGTCTAGGAGATTGTATTGTTTCTTTGAGAAGGTCTAGCTGCAATCAACCTTACCGATATTAAAGGTACTAAGAGTTCATTGCTCTATAACTACTTTGTTTTTTTCTAAAAGTCTGTTTTATTTTCCCAGTTATACAATTCAATGGGAAGCCTTTGTTACTAGGAAATTACAGCTCTGCTACTACAAAACTGGTGTAATGATGTCAAAAACTAGAGTTGCCAGTGAAAATATAAAGTGGAATAATAGGGGGTAATAACTGCACCATGGGTAATAACCCCACCATCCATGTTAACCAACATCAAGTTAGTAGTAATAGTAGAAACATAGTAGGATTCCATTACAGTATTTGATCCAGAGTCTAATAGGACTCTTATAGGATATCGTTTCCCGTACACATAGATATGGGCAGTCCCTTCAAGGTATTGATAATCTTTGGGTTCCTCATGAGTGAGCTTTTATCGCTTCTGTGACATTATTATGTTAGTTCATCCTCGCTTAGAAGATATCATAGTTGTATAGCTTGGGTGTTCGTAACAACTCCAGCATTGTTTCGACCATAGAGGTCTCCTCTGATGATCTAAACAAATAGTTAATTATTAAGATTCTGAGTGGCCCACCACAAGCAGTCTTTACCCAAGGCTGATTGGTTCCAAAATTCTTAAAAACAACCCACTTTCAAAGAGGGGAAACTCAAAAAAAGCTGCGAAAAAATAAAAATTTAACTTATCCATTATTTCTCACTGTCATAGGATGATGTTTTAGTTTGTCCATTATAAAGTGACTTTCATGGTCTAGTTGGTTGTGTTAGATATTAGCCTCTCTCGTGTTGGCGCAGGGTCATGGGTTCGATTCCATGTCGAATCGGAGTTTGTGAAGTTCTCAGACTTTGGGCCGCTTATTCGATGTTGGCTGATTCCTTTTTGGCTCTCCTATTGACCAAGAGGGGTTTCCAGCCTTGTTAATTCAACTGAGGCAGCCTTTATCAGCTGGAATGGTGACTTGTTTGATTAACTACTTTTTATCGTCCTTGGGTCTTTTATGGGCATTTTGACCTCTTGGACCTTTCCAGATATACTTCCTAAGAATACCATCAAAGGCGTGTGGTCGCGGGTACCTTCCCAGGTTTTGCCGGAATTTCTTTTAAAAAATAATTCTTTTTTCCACCATATTTTCCCTTGTACCTAGCCTAAAGAGATACCATTTTCGATTCCAGTTACCAATATTTCCTAATAACCCAAATACTCAATCGCTGTTGCTATTGGTACCTTTAGAACTTTTCAGTCTCCAATAAAACACATAAGTGATATGAGTCCCCACATTGTATGTTGTTGAACTTTGCCTGATTTGGTCTTGCAGAGAGGGTTGCTGTTTGTAGTTTGTAGGGAAACTTCAGTCCATCTTTTGTTGTCTGTTTAGAGAAAGCCATGTTATTACTATATCCTTCTGACATTTTCACCAGGTGTGATTGTTCAGACTACAGCGAGTGCATTCCTTCCCTGCTTTCCACTTATTAACCAACTCTTACAAGACTCCATCATCATCTTTCTCCGAGTCAGTATGCTCATTTGTATTCTGATTTTCCGCTGTCTTTGCTGATGGGTTGGCCTTAGCAGACTTCCATTGTGAGGGGTTCTTTTGAGGTTTCTGATGGGTCTATCCTTGTTTGGTATTGAACCCTGTGTTAGTGCAATCGCGTTTACGCTTTGACAATTAACTGTATGAGGGCTCTCCCTTGGATAGTTTCCTCCTATCCAGAAATTCCTCCTCTTTTCTTCCAACTTCATAAGTGGTTTCCATCCATTCCTCCTCGGAGGAGAACTTCAGGTAGGATAGCAGTCACAGTATTTTTTCAGGAATCTTGCTCTGCACACGCACCCTTTACCCATTCCAGTAAGTCCAGCTTTGATGTTAAGGCCTCTGAGGAGCAAGAAGATAATTGTCTATCCCTCCCTTATAAACTACCTTGGTCATTTCTCTTAGGACTCGTCTTATATCCTCAATACTGATATATTGCTGTATGATTTCCTACCGAAAACGATACCATATAGAGCAGTCTAGGCCTCGAATATACCCACCAAATCCACCCATTACCTTCTGGTACCTTTGCGAGAAGGGTGCCACTTTAATCCCCTTTGTTTTCCCCTAGGCAAAAGCTATTCGCTGTGCATGATTTTCCCACTCTGTAGGATTCTGTTCTAAATGGTCTTTACAGGCTAGTAACCAATTTCGAACATCTTGGTTATTATTTCCATCAAAGAAGTACAGTGGTTCCGCAATTAGCATTGCTGTTTTGGAGAGTCTTCTGATATGTTTTAAGAAAGCCAAATCTAACAAGTTGTTGGGTATATTTTTTCTGAGAATAGACAGTAAACGGGGAGCACATTCTGGCCTGCCGCCCTTTCTGCCCTGTCTATTCTCCCCGCACTATCAGACCAATTATCATCTATGTCAGAGGCATCACCAAGGTTACCTGGTGCCGGTGGTGGTGGTAGGTTATTTCCTAGACCTTTGACAGCTTTTGATTTATCCTTCCGAGGGGTTGATACTGACTCTTTAATTGGAAGAGTACCAGGTTCTTGTAGCATTGATTGTTGCCCTTTGTTAGATAGTCCTGGATGACCATCACTTGGTCCATGCTATGTTGGTGTAGGTGTCCTTTCTGCTAACTGAAGTACAAGAAGATCCAAATAGGTGTTCATACTGCCGCTCTGACAACGTTGCTGTTGAGCTCCAAGTTCGTGTTGCTCATTCATCCTCCTGGTCCATTCCTGTTACTGTTCGTTTAACTTAGTGATAAGTTCTATTAATACCTTTTCCAGTATTCAGTCCCTTGTTGCAGAGACATGGGCCTGGTGCTCCTGTAGAGCCTGTTAGCATCAGAACTCCTCCTGAACCTGGGCACTTAACCTTTGCTGCTCCAGTTCGGTTTTGCCACCCAATTGTTCTAATGCAGAGTGACCTTCCTGTATCTCAGCATCGTTGATAACTTCACCTCTAGCCTTACAGCTCTGCAATAATTCTAGCATTATAAAACCCAGCCTGGCCTCCTGTGATAATGCTGAGATCACTATTTGATTCTCATCGCACTTTCTTTCAAGAATTGGTCCAGGAGGTGTAATGCATAAACCACATTTTACTGGAAGTTATCTTACGTATTGACATACTTGTTGGTTCACAAAGCATGTTTCTGAACTCTAAATGGTAGACAACCTATATGTGCAATGGGGAGCTAGTATAGCTTCAGGAGAAGATTGAGGAAGCTGAAGGAGTTGATTCAGTATTATTATCTTCAATCATCCTATCAGCCCCCAAGGGACTCAGAACTGGTGTGTCATCTCGTGCCATACACATGGCATCTCACTTAGACACCCAAATATTTTCTGTACAAGAAAATTTAAAATGACTAGTACTCAGGTCACCATGCAGAATTGTCGTATCCAGAAAAACAATTAGACTACACAGAATCTGAGTTATGATATTCGTGCCTATGAATATCTCGCTTATGCAAATGGGTATAGATTTATGAAAGTTCCTGCAGTGTGGTGACTAAAAATAGTTCTGTGAACCAAGAGGGCTCAACTGTTTGAAATAGCGGTATATCCAGAAGGTCAGCTGTATGTAACCCTTCCAATGAGGATATGGTATATAAAGGATCAAATATCAGTGTAGCTTGTCCTGATACTTAAGTATTAGAGACACTTCTCAGGTTTTGGTTTGGAAAAGATTCCAAGATTAATGGTGACGAATGAGGGTTGAGTGGAGGATCTTTCTTATATTTCTGGATAGATTATGATTTGTGTTTGGTCAATGCTGTTATCCACCAGCTGTCTTGCTGAGAGATAGTTTTAGTATACTTTTAGTATATAGTACATAAATGTCTGAGTGCTACTGTCCAGAGGTCGAGTGCGTAGTCTTCGCAGCGGATTGGGAAATTATTTTCAAATTTGAGAGGTCTATAGTGCCCGAATGATTGCCCTGATACATGCTTTGAGCGTCCTAGGATTCTTCTAGTATAAGGATACTGTAGAGCTTTTGTTACTAGAGATTAATAATATAGTTTACAGGGATACCCAAGTCGGTACTATTGAATTGCCTACACTGTGCTATTATCAAGAAAATTTGAGAACTGTCAGAAAAGCTCAATTGCAAGTATGATGAAGGATAAAGGTATTTCGAGGGCTTTTTAACCTTGTAACTAATAACTGCATATATGCTTAAGGTCTCTTCTCCATTGCTTGATCATTCCTGAACTATGGGGGACAGCAAGCTATTTATTCAATTTTTCGGTACTTGTGTTAACCATATATATTAAGTATCCTTTAATACTTAAGCTATAGCCATAGACAGTAGGATCCCACTTTGTCCCTGAAAATGTAAGCCCTGCTCGGTCAAATGATCCTGCAAACTATCTATTATTCTGAGTATGTCTAGAACTGCACCAGTAGATAGCCTTCAATTTATTTTTAAAATGAACTAAGTTCAAGTTGATGTAGCCCAATTGCCAACATCTTATGGAATACCAGTTCCTCAGTTTGGATAACCATCTTTCTTGCATAAATACACTCAGGGGCATATGCATCCGTATTATCAAGAGTCTTAGTCTTTTATATGTAAATTCTTGATCTTTCACTAGGGCTTGAGCAGCTCTGCTATAGACACTACTTCTGGCCAGCCTAGGTTGTAGTTATATAGTAACCTCCCGGCTTTATATACTATCACTTTATATAATTTGTACCATTTTCCATATGGGTAACAGAAAGAAGACTGAGTACAGCCTTCCACCCTGAAACGGATAGCTAAACTTAAAGGGCCAATGGCATACTAGAGCAAAACCTTTGTACCTATATCAACTATCCGCATGACAACTGGGAGAATAATCTTTCCACTTGCAGATTTGGCATACAATAATAGAAGAGAAGAAACAATTACGACTACACCCTTCTATGCCAATTACGGAAAACACCCTGAGCATGAGGTAATTAGCCTAATGATATCAGAGTAAATGACAGACAATGAAGAAATAGGGTAGCTGTATAAAGTCCTACATCAAGAACTAGTTTGTAGACAATTCAACAAAAGCAAAATTATGATCAGTCCAGGAAACCTGATCCAAACCTCAAGTCAGGAGACATGGTCTGGCTGCTATGAAAAATAACTATACCACCTAACCATGCAGGAAACTGGGTTACAAGATAATCTGGCTATTCAAAATGTTAGCAAAGGTGGGGTCAAGCGCCTATAAAGTGGCCTTGCCCCAGCAGATGAGGAACCACAATACCTTCCATATCTCTATGATACTACCATATCAAGCCAACAAGTTTCTCTCTCAGAAACCACTACCTTACCCTCCTATCGAGATAGAAGGAGGGAGCGAATATGAACTGGAAGAGATTATTGGCTCTCATCTACACAGAGGACAATTACAATACAGTGTTGCGATCCTATACGGTAAGCTGACTTGCAATAGGTAACTACTTCTCTTTGGGTTGGATGAATATGACCGGGCCGTTGTTATAGTCCGGTATGGGGCGTGGCGCTAATCTCAGCCACTAGGTAGGAGTACTATTGCAACGAGTAGTACTAGGTGGGTTTCCACTATTGCTCTTAGGCCTATGCCTACGTTGTATGGATAGCCGAACCCTATGTTGCCTATCGCACAATGCTAATAGAGGAGTAGAGGGGTAAAGAGGTAGAGTAATTGTATAGGAAAGAACTTAGATGGTTGCGTGAAGAGTCCTAGATACAGGCGGCTTAGAGTCCTTATATAGGCACTCTTCCCTCAACCCTAACCCTGGTGACTCATACCTATGAGTCACATAACCTTGATGACTCATATTGAGTTATAGTATGAAATCCATCAGCTGACCCCTATGAGTCAACTGCACAACGTTCGAAATCCAATCATAACTTGTAAAACCAGTCATGTGCCCTAAAGAGGTCACATGCGCGAAACCCAGGACTCGTAATGTGAGTCATGTGCGAAACTCATTACATCATATGACTCACATGTGTGAGTCGTGCGCACAATCAACCAATCACAATATAACAATGATTTGCACTATTGTGCATCATGTGAAACCCCAGGACTCCTAATGAGTCATAGTGCGAAATATAACAACCTTATGACTCATAACTATGAGTCATACGAAATCCTGCCTTGCTTAGTCACCAATCGTGACATTAGCTCTCTTCTCTGATCAGCCTGAGTCCCATTAGATTCAACGTCCTATCCTCTTCAGGCTTTCCCCATACCTGCGCAATTCCCTTTTCAACTTCCGAACCTGATATTCACCGTGCTACCAACCTTTCCGGACCACTTCCAAAGTCAGGTTTGGCGTTCTGATGGTTCGATCTCGTTCGGCAATCATCCTTTGATAGGTCCGCATATCCTCCCTTTTGTTCCGAAATGTGGCTTCAGCGTTGCTAAGTTGGTTTCGTAACCCCTCGATTTATCGTTTCAGATATCCCATATAGGGGCTAGTATCCGTTTCATTTAGGGGGGCTGCTTCCCCCGTGCGTCTTGGGTAGTACCCAGCATCGATTTTGTCGTGTTGATGTACACGGCGGTTGTCCTTGAAGCTGTGGATCCAGGACGAGTCCTTGTGGGGTTGTTGTTGTTTGCGTATCTTTGGTTGTTTAGGAAACCAATTACTTCCGTCCTTATCGCGTAAATGAACATGGCTGTAGTCATCGTAGCAGGCAGTCTATGAAAGAGCATTATATTCTGCCTGTTTCTGTCTTTCCTCCTGCGTTGCATATGGGGGGCTGGTTGGTGTGATAGCTCTTGGGCTATCGCCCAAACCGTCGCTGCGTGCCAAGGTCGTTTCCTACACGTGCTCGATCTTGACTGTAACCCATTTTGGGTTTTCTTGGGTACTGCTGATGGAAACGTTCAATGGCGATTTTGGCATTGTTGAAGTTCTCTGCAGGGTACCAAGTTTTATCGTGTTCTGGTAAGTAGCCGATCCACTTGGCTCTGTATTATAGGCGTCTTCGGTGTATGCGTGAATCAATGATTTCTGCGAGTTTGTACACGCTTTCTCCTTCTATCTCGATTGGAGGTGGTGGTGATTGCTTTTGTGAGGGAAACTGATTGCAGTGATATGGTTCGAGAAGGGAGATGTGGAAGGTGCTGTAGACCCTCATCTGTTAGGGCAAGGTCAATTTAAAGGCACTTGTGCCCACCTTTGTAAGGATCTTGAATGGTCCGATTTTCTTGTAATCCAGCTTCTTGCATGGTCTTGTAGTCCTTATATTCCTTGGCAGTAACCAGACCATGTCGCCTGACTGGAGATTCGGATCGGGTTTTCTATGTTGATGGTAGTTTTCTTTTTGTCGTAATAGTGCACAGACCATTTCCTGACGTAGGATACTGTGCAGCTGACCCATCAATTCCTCATCGGTCCTTTCTTTTGGTATCATGTGGCCAATTGCCTCATGCTCCGGGTGGTGACCATAATTAGCATAAAATGGTGTGGTCTTCATTGTTTCCTGCTTTGCGTTGTTGTATGCAAATTCAGCCAGTAGTAGTAGGTCGGCCCAGTCGTCTTATTGATAGTTAATATAGGCTTGTAGGTATTGTTCTAGTATGCCATTTGTCCTCTGGGTTTGTCTATTGGTTTGAGGGTGGAAAGCGTTACTCAACCTCCTTTCTATCCCTAATGATTTCGTCGTTTCTCTCTATAGGTCCGATGTAAACAAGGTTCCTCGATCTGTGATGATATCCTGTGGCAGTCCATGTATGCGAAATATTTCATTTAGGAATATTTGCACAAAGTCCTTCGTATTCATATCTTTGTTGCAAGGTATGAAATGTCTCATTTTTGTTAATCGGTAGATCACTACCAGTATGGCATCATTACCGGCTGATGTCAGAAGGTCGGTGATAAAGTCCATTGCTATGGATATCCATGGTTGGTGGGGTGCTTCGTTTGGCTGCAGTAATCCGTAAGGTGCATGCCAGACTACTTTCGTTCTTTGGCAGATATCGCAGTTTTTAACATATCGTTTGATATCGTCTCGTATCTTTGGCCAGTAATATTGCCGAGCTAGGATGGCAGTAGTTTTGTTTGTCTCTCAATGGCCTGCTGTTGGTACATGGTGGTTGTGTCGTATTATCGTTGTCATTATCGCTTCTTCTTCGGGAACCCAGATTTTCCCTAGATACCACAGGTATCCTTCCTTCCATTCGCATGCTCCAAGTGCCACTTCTTTGGTTTCCTTGTCTCCTCTTTGCACGGCATATGGATTGCCCTTATTTGTGTATCAGTTTCACTTGCTTCTCGAATTCCAGTGTCGTCTTCTGTAAACCTCACTACTTCCATTGCTACAAAGTAGTGTTCAGTCGGTAGGTGGATTCTGGGTTTCTGTCGAATCCTTTCATCGTCTTTTCCAGGGATGTCTTCCACCCTTCTTGTTAGAGCCTCTGGTTTTCCTCCTTCTTTTCCTGGTCGATATTGTATCTTGATATCGTATTGGCTGAGTTTTTCGCTGCAGCGAATTTGTTGGTTATTGAGTTCATTTGTTGTGGTAAATGGTAGCAGATTTTTGTGGTTGGTAAGTACCAACACTCGATGTCGACTTCCTTTTGCATATCTTCAACATTCTTTTAGAGCTTGTACAATTGGTAACAGCTCTTTGTCGTGTATGTCGTAGTTGTATTCTACGGGCGACATCATTTTCGAGCGGTATGCAACTGATTGCCATCTTCCATTGTCCCCTTTTTGTGATAATATGCCCGAGCACAAATATTTTGATGCATCTGTCTTTATCATGACCTCTTTCTCCGGGTCATAATGTACCAGGACTAGAGCTGATGTCAACCGTCACCTTAACTCGTCGAATGCTTTCTGTTGTCGTTCTGTCCAGCTCCGCTTGACGTCCTTTTTTGTGAGTTCATATAAGGGTTTCGCTATACAACTAAACCCTTCTATGAACCGTCGATAGTAGTTGCAGAATCCCATAGAGCATTGAATGCCTGTTTTGGTTTCTGGTGGGTACCATTCCCATATGGTCTGGGTTTTGACAGGGTCGACACTGACTCCTTCTTTGTCGATAATGAATCCTAGGTATTCCGTTCGTTCCTTATGGAACTCGCACTTGGATGGCTTAAGTGTGAATCCTTCCACACTTAAGGCTTCCATAACCTTACGGACTTGTGTTTTGTGTTGTTCCAGGTTTTCTGAATATATCAGGATATCATCCAGGTAGACGATACAGCATGTGTCAAGAAATCAACCCAGAATCCGATTGACCCATCTGGGGAAAGCTGCAGGCGCATTTTTGAGACCGAATGGCATCACCGTATATTCGTATATTCCATATTTTGTTGTGAATGTTGTCTTCCATTCGTCTCCATCCTTGATCCTGACATTGTGGCAGGGGTTCCGAATATCCAATTTCTTGAAGATATTGGCTCCTTGGAGTCGATCCAGTGCTTCCCCTATCAATGGCAGCGGGTATCGATCTTGTTTGGTGACTTCGTTGAGTCCTCGGTAGTCCACAAAGAGACGTAGTTTGCAATCTTTCTTCTTCACAAACAGGATTGGGGATCCACCATTTGCGTAATAGTCCCGAATCCATCCTCGGTTTTTGTTGATGTGGATGTATTCTCTTAGCTCTTCCAATTCTTTTTCTCCTAATGGGTATAACTTTTTTGCTGGCCATGTTTCCCATTTCTTGAGGTTGATCTCCAAGTCGACCTTGGGACGATGTGGGGGCAGCCGAGTTTCCTCTCCTTCCTTAAACATGTCCAGGTACTGGTGATATTCCCTTTCGTACGATGTTTCTGGTATTCTTTTTTTCTTGTCCCTTCTTGGCCTTGATGGCTAACTCGGTACTGATATTGATTGCTTCGATCTAACTAAGTTGGTTTATCTCGTAATCCTATTTGAGGATTCCTGTAACTTCGCACCTTCGATAGAATTTGCTGAAGGATGTGGCTGAGATCTCATTAATCTCGATTCTTTGGCGTTCTGGTTTGTCGGTACTTCCAAATCCCGCTTCGCCTCTGATAGTGGGAGCCAGTTGCTCCACTTCTTCACATAGTCCTATGACAATCTTTTCATAGATTAACTGTGCGATTCTATTTCCTGGCTCAACTGTATATTCACCTTTTCCCAGGTTAACCAGTACTACCTTGATGTCACAAATCGTGACTTAGCAATATGGAATGTTTCACATGACTCACGATTTGTGAGATCATTTATGATTATGATGTTTGAGTTGATTTATTGTTTCATAACTCATGATTGTGAGGTCATATGATGTTATGACTTTCGCACCTGACTACAAGTATGAGTCAGGGGTTTCACGCAGGTGACGCGATTAGCGCACATGATCTTTTATGGAAATTGGATACTAGGGGGATTGTATACTATGGCTCAAATTGTGAGTCGTAGGACGTTTGCTATACTATGACTCACACGGCAGTCATAGTAAAGAGGTGACTCATAGTAAAGTCACCAGGGTTAGGGTTGGGGGAAGAGCGCCTATATAAGGAGGGTCACGGACACAGATAGCTAGCTCTTCACGCAACCACCTAAGTTACTTCCTATGTTATACTTTTACTATTAGTTCAATTTATACTTTATTCTTTTAACGATCATCCGTTTACATCACCGACCGAAAGGTGATTCAAGAAACGAATAGCTAAGGAGCAGTCGCACGGGCTAGGAGTGAAAGGACTCTGCGTTCCCTAGGCGACATAAGGCTACGAGACCTGAGGAGGGGAAAGACGAGCGGTACGTATCGTTACCTGTTGCAGTTAAAGGAGATAGTGTGCCTTATCCGGCAGACTAAGGATAGGTTTGTAACATTTGGTTGCGTCTTTTGCGACACTTAACGAATACAAAACGGATTCACCTACAGATACAGAAGTACCAGACTTCAACGACCCACAGACTTTCCTAGGACTACAAGCGGAACTCGGACAAGCTTTAAGCGAGATATCGCGAGAAGGATCCCCAAGACCACCAAGCCCGGTCACCCCGGAAGCAAGATCAAGATCAGGGTCTGTCAGCTCGGGAGCATCCCCAATACACGGAATGTCGAGAGTAGCAGGACCAGCGGATACGATAACTCTCACGAGAGAACAACTACAGGAGTTGATCAGGACGGTTCAGGATAATCGACAGGAACAGACTGCGCGGAGGCCAAAAATCAAAACCCCGGATACATTTACAGGAGACCGTACAAAACTGCGAGCATGGCTAGTCCAACTTGCAATGTACTACACAGCACTAGGATGGGGAGAAAATGAAGATGGATTAAAAGTGGACTTCGCTAAATCCCTACTAATGGAATCAGGAGGCAAATGGATTACTCCATATGTGGAAGGAAAGACCCCAGCAACATGGAATAACTGGGCAGAATTTCAAGCCACTCTACGCATTCAATTCGGCGACGTGGATGCTAGAGAAACGGCAAGAAATAAAATCGAGAAAATCAAGCAAGGGAGCCGGAATGTAACAGATTTCTGGGACGAATTACGACTATTAGCAACAGAGGCAGAATACGACGAAGCAACCCCGGGGAGGGCCTTCTTAAGAGGCTTACATGAAGAAATTCAGAACGCATGGGCTATGAGGGCTCAAGACTTCACGACGACTGAGGAAATGGCGGTATGGGCCATTAATGAGGAAAACCGCTTGGACGTTATCAAACACGTGCAAGGAAGGTCAAAGACCAAAACATACGACAACGTCCGAAACTACGACGGCACCTTCAAGACCCAACGGCTACTGGAGTCTCGAGGAGATCCGATGGACCTAGACGCGACTAGGCGAAGACAAGCTCTTAACATATCAAAGACCGAATATTGGAGAAGAAGAAACTACAATCTGTGTATGGCATGTGCGAAACCAGGACACATGATGAGAAACTGCACCAACCCAAGAGATGAGAAAGAATACCCGGCGAAGACAGTCAGTAGGGTTCAAAACCCATGATGGAAACAAAGAACAGCAATCCGCGAAATGGATCTCGAAAGCGAAAAGAACGAAGAGGAAAAAGACGACGGTCCCCAGTAAGCGGTGGTCTGGGGGACAAGGGGGAAAGGGAGCCCAGCGGGGTACGGAACTTCTACGCGGCACTAAACAACACGGAATCACTGGAACACGAAAACGACCATGTCATGGTAAAAATGCGACTACATGGCAGAAACGAGAGTATCAGCATCAACGGAATGATTGACTCAGGAGCAACTGAGGACTTTATTGATAAGGAG